>CM037851.1:92590680-92598180 GCA_021234595.1 Delia radicum | reverse complement strand
ACCACCATGGCCACTGAGGAATTGTGTAAGATGATAGTTAACCTCACCATGTCGCCTAGTAACCCATTTATTAATATTGGGTATTAATCGGTATGACCAACGACCCCTGCTACTATGGTCCCATCTATTTTGCCATTTTTGCATGGTAATTTCACGTTCTGATCTGCGTATATCGGCTTTTGTTACACCTGTGTTTTCTCTTTTTGAGACATATATTCGTTGCGCTTCCTCGGCTAATAGATCAACTGGTAACATTCCTGCTATAACACATGCTGCGTCATCCGAGGTGGTGCGGTACGCACTACATACTCTTAGTGCGCTCAGACGATGCACTGACGATATAATTCTGCGAGACATGGCACTTATTCTACTAGACCAAACTGGTGCTGCATACAACAGTGTTGAGTTTACCACGCTAGATATTACCTGCCTTCTACTCTGTCTGGGTCCACCAATATTTGGCATCATTCGAGCAAGAGCAGCCCTAACATTTGCAGCTTTTTTGCTGACGTATGCCAAGTGAGGCGTTGAAGTTCAAATTTTTGTCAATCATAACTCCTAGATATTTAATTTCACCTTTAGATGTTATTTCATGCTGTCCTACTTTTATTTTTACAGTTTCAGCTTTTCTGTATCCTCTTATCAGAACAGCCTCAGTCTTTTGCTCAGCTAGTTGGAGCCCGGCGTTGTTTAGCCATAGTCTGATGGTGTTTGTAGCTTCATTTGCGTATAGCTCTACCTCATCTATATATCTCGCAGTTACGACTATAGCAATATCGTCCGCAAACCCTACTACCGTCGTTTCCTCTGGCATTTGCATTGTCAGAACTTCGTTGTACATTATGTTCCACAGCAGTGGGCCAAGAACTGACCCCTGTGGAACCCCTGCGGTAACCTCATAGCTTTTTTGGCCATCATCAGTGTTGTAGTATAACGTTCTGTTCGAAAAGTAACTCGACATTATTTTTATTAGATAAAGTGGAACTCCCAAACCCTGCAATGTGGTCATGATGCGATCCCATCTTGCACAGTTGAACGCATTTTTTACGTCTAACGTTATTATTGCACAATACTTCTTCCTTGATCCTTTTGCCGTAATTGCGTTTTTGGCTATATTCGTTACCATAACTACCGCGTCAGTAGTTGATCTTGCCCGACGAAAGCCGAATTGCATCTCCGATAGACCTCCTAGGTTTTCTGCTACGTACAAAAGCCTGTTGTATATGGCCTTTTCCAAAATCTTTCCTATTGTGTCAAGCAAACATATAGGGCGATACGATGATGGGTCTCCAGGATTTTTGTTAGGTTTCGGGAGTAACAACAACGTCTGCTTTTTCCATGGCACCGGAAATGTTCCTTCTGAAAGGCATTTGTTGAACACCTGGGAAAACATATTGGTTTTTTTTTCGACAGCAAGTTTCAACGCCTTGTTTGGTATGCCATCAGGGCCTGGCGTTTTCTCGTCCCCGATTTTCTTTACTATTGATACAAGTTCCTCCGGCGTTATGGCAGGAAAATCGTCAACTTGGGTATCATCAATTAGCGTTGGAGAAGTCACCTTGTCTTTTGGAAATAGGTTAGACACTACTTCGGCCATTAATAGAGGGCATCTAGGTTGTGGAGATTTTACGCTCTTTAGCCTAGCCGTTACTACTCTATATGCTGTACCCCATGGATTTGAGTCAGCTTGCAGACATATTTGCTTAAAACTGTCACGCTTACTCTTTTTTATAGCATTCTTAAGTTCTAGCCTAGCACTTCGGAATTGCAATTGTCTTTCGTCAAAATCAGGGCTTCCCCTACCTCGTTGACTACGCCTTCTTGCCTTTAAGCAGTTTGCTCTTAGCTTGCTTATCTCTTCGTTCCACCAATAATTTGGTAATCGTTTTGGGTTTAGTCTTCGTCGTGGTATTGAGGCATCACAAGCTTGAGTGATCCTTTCAACAATCTCTATTGCCATTTCGGTTGCAGTATCACCAAGTCTATAGTCGTCGCGCAAAGCTTCAGTAAAGCATGCAACATCTATCTTTTTTGACGCCCATCCCTTGGTTGTTGATTTTCTTTGGCTCCTAGAATGTATGTATGTATGTATGTATGTATGTATGTATGTATGTATGTATGTATGTATGTATGTATGTATGTATGTATGTATGTATGTATGTATGTATGTATGTTTTTTTTTTTTTTTTATTTTAACGAGGTGGAATCATCGAAAGACTCTGGCCCCTGAGATACGCCAGAAGTGCGAGACTTTAACACGCTAAACCACCTCGATACACTGCCCCAAAACAGACCCTGCGGGACTGCCGCGAGAGTTTTCCATCGCAGGGTGGGGAAGGTATACTAACCCGCTCTAACCAACAACGGTCCGATTTCGGAGCCGTTCTACTCTACGAAGTTCAATCAGAACCAACTTGACAAAGTTACATACATACGTCCAAGAATTCAAAGACGACAACATTACCTCGACTACGTTCCCAGGACTAATCCTACGCCCCACCAATTCTTCTAAATACGCCCTCTCAGGCCCAAAACGTGGACAAACAAAGAAGACATGTTCGGCGTCTTCTACCACATCACAACTCGGACAAAGCGGACTACTGTCATGTCCATACTTGTACAGGTACGATCTAAAACAACCATGTCCACTCAACATCTGCGTAAGGTAAAAGTCCAAGTCACCATGTCCTCGTCTAAACCATACACACACATTAGGGATAAGTGAATGAGTCCACCTTCCCTTGCCGGAACTCGACCACCGTATCTGCCATTTCAACAGACTCACATCCCTTGCACTATTCTGGATGCCAACTTCTCCTGCCGTAATCGCACCAGTTGGGAAATACTCCGCTTCCCTAGCCTGCAGGTCTATAGGTATCATACCAGCGATGACAAATGCTGCTTCATCAGAAACAGTCCGAAAGGCACTACACACACGGAGAGCAGCCAATCTATAGACTGGGGTAATTATATCCCTATAGGATATCAGTTCCAATGCTCTCGACCAAATAGGTGATGCATATAGCATGACGCTCTTCACTACCTCACTCAAGAGTTTCCTCTGCAGGTACTTCGGGCCTCTTGTATTCGGCATTATCCGAGATAAAGCCGCACATGTTCTGGAAGATTTCTCGCTTAAATATTGTAAATGATCTTTAAATGAGAGACGATTATCAATTATTACGCCGAGGTATTTGAGGGACGGTTTTGTATCCACACGGTATGTGCCAACGTTCAGACTTATTTCCTCTATCTTCGTCCGACTACTTATCAACACCGCTTCAGTTTTATGATCCGCTAAATTCAGGCCTACTGATGTAAGCCAGGAGCGTACAATCTGAATACTTGCACTCGTAATAGTTTCTGCCTCTGACAGTTGTTTTGCCACGCATACAATGGCTATATCGTCTGCAAACCCAACGATTTGTACCCCATCGGGGAACCTTAGCCTCAACACACCATCGTACATCACGTTCCATAGCAGTGGACCCAAAACCGATCCCTGCGGCACTCCCCCTGTAACATCATAATGCCGGGTTCCACTATCTGTATCGTATCTAAGGACTCTGTTGCGAAAATAGTCCCTAATTATAGCCAACAGGTATTGGGGTATACTCAGCCTATCAAGAGTATCCATCACGATTGCCCAATTCGCTGTGTTAAAGGCATTTTTCACATCTAGTGTTACTACCACACAGTATTCCTTGGCTCCATTTCTCCATCTTTTGCCCTCTATAGCTTTCGTAGCAGTTTCCACTACAACATTTATAGCATCGACCGTCGACCTTGCCCTTCTAAAGCCAAATTGGCTATCAGACAGACCACCTGCGGTCTCCACACATGCTTCCAGGCGCTTACATATGACGCTCTCCAACAGCTTCCCACTAGTATCTATCATACAAAGCGGTCGGTACGAGGAAGGATCATCCAACGGCTTTTTGTCCTTGGGCAACAAAACCAGTTTTTGCCTCTTCCACACTGTAGGAAAAATTCCATTGCAAAAACACGCACTTATCAGTGTCACGAACTGGTTCGGGCAACACCTAAAAGCCTCTTTCAATACCTGATTAGGGATGCAGTCTAATCCTGGAGCCTTCTTGTCCTTGAATTTTTCAATCGCCACCTGTACCTCAGCGTTAGTAACGGGTGGGTATTCAAACCCCTCTCCGGGGATATTCAATTCCCACGCAAGCTCCTCCCGTTGGGGGAAGAGATGTTCCACGACTTCTCTAAGTACCGACTCTTCTCTAGGTGGTGATGGATTTAAAACACTTTAGCTTCTTTGTCACAAGCTTGTACGCCAGTCCCCAAGGGTTATTTTCCACTTCGTCGCATATATCAAGGAAGCACTTCCTCTTACTTTTGCGGATTGCCTGTTTAAGGGACCTCCTCTTAGCTTTAAATTCTTCGTGATGGATATCGTTTTCCGGTCTGCCTCTTGTTCGAGTATATTGTCGCCTGGCATGTACACAATCCGACCGTAGTTTGGCAATATCATCATTCCACCAATATACGGGTTGTTTGTTTGCACCCTTCCTTCGTTTAACCATAGATGCATCACACGCTCTAGATATCTTCTGTACCAATTGTTCCGCCATAACTTCAGGCGATCCGGTCAGTATCATATCCTCTATAGAGATTTTAAAAACTTCCCTGTCCAGGGTGTTGACTTTCCAGCCCGATATATCCGCTGTCTGTACATTTACCGCTGTATGGTGACGATCCACTATGTCCATTATTATGGCGCAATGATCACTATGGGTATATTGATCAGATATTTCCCAATTAATGCGGCCTGCACTACTGCTACTGGCAAAAGCAATGTCGATTATCGATCCACGTTCACCCCTACTAAAAGTCTGTGCGTTTCCTCTGTTTAGTAGCACAACGTCGAGCGCAGAAAGAGATTCGAGCAGGATCCTACCTCTAAGATTCGTACGCGGGCAGCCCCATTCAATTGCCCATGCATTAAAATCCCCTGCTTTAGCACAGGGCGTCTTGTAGCAGCATCAGAAACAATGCTGTCCACAATGTCCTCAAAATCCTCCTTCGTGCATCTCGGGGGTATATAACAACTGTAAATGAAAATTCCAGAAACATAAGCTCGGGTATAGCCGCTTTGCGGTATTTTCGCATGTTGTAGGGTTTGCTTGCTCACCGCCCAGATTGCTGTCGTGTTCGAAGCATCGCACAGCCAGTTTGGGGACTCCATTTTCCGATATGGTTCGCTAAGTATTGCCAAATCAACACTTAACTCACGGACACTCTGCCCAAGCAGGTCTTGGGCTGCCTGGCAATGGTTAAGATTTAGTTGTAATATCTTCATTTTCGCACTCTAAGGGATTGTAACGCCTTTCTGTAGTACGGACAAACTGCACATCCTGTAACATGGTCACTGATGGCATTTGATTCCCTACAGAGCATACACGAGGGTTTATTCTTACACACTTTGATCTTGTGTCCAGATTCACCACATTGCAGACACTTGTCAGAGTGGTCATGTTGACCCCTGCACTTAGCAGCGTTATGGCCAAAATCCAGGCACTTGTAGCAACGCCTAGGGGCGAGTTTCTCCCGTATCCTGCACACAACCCACCCTATACGGATTTTAGCAGTCTCAATCAGCCGATTTGCTAAACCAGCGCTAAGACCAATAGTGGCCGTTGGGTACCACCATAGGCTCTCCTCATTGACTTTATTGCAGAGATGTGCAATAATCTAAAGTCATCCGACACGTTAACCAAGGCTGCGTATACATCCTCTTTGGTCGTAACCTCATCTATGTCCCTGATTTCCAGGACTATTTCGTGCGTTAATGCTCTGACATCCGCATCCGTTCCCAACACTTCCCCAATTGTGTGCCTAAACTCATCCGTGTTTTGGTGAGCGGGTTTATTTAGCTCCAATAGTAGTTCACCCTTCGCAGTTTTCCTGATATTCTTTACGTTCTGACCAAGTATATCAAGTTTAGGGTCATTCTTCACTTTCCTAAGAATGTCTGCATAAGACGCTTCTTCCGCACGTTTGTATGACCAGAGCATCTGGTCTAGCAGGTTTCCTTTTCTTTCTTCTCTTAGCCTTTGGCCGTACTTTGGACCATTTAGAGCCCTTACCAGCCACTCTTTCATTTTCGGTCTTCTTGCTAGCAGCTCCTTCATCCTTGGAACTTGTCTCCACTACTTTGCCGACCACACTAACTCTCGTATCACCTGTTCTCTTTGGGCTGGTGTTCTTCTTCTTCTTCGGCACACTCCCCTTTGGACTAAGAGTGGAGGTGTCCCTTTTACGTTTTGGAGTTGCAAAGAGTACTTGATTTGGCCGTTCCACTTCCTCTGTTTGCGTACCTGTGCTTAACAGTATCGGTTTGTCGCAATTAACAGAAGCATCATTTAGCTCAGTTGACACTTGCATGAATATTGCCTTAATTTCCTTCGACATAGAGACAATATCCTTATGTATGTTCGAACGGGTTCCAAGAAAAGCCACTAATTTATTTATCTTTTCACCCAGACGCTCAAAATTTCCACTTGGCTGTTTTCCCACTATCGGCCAACGGTTGGCTAGCCAGTGTTGCAGGTGGTGATCTCATAATCACCGATTTCCTCATGAATGGGTTATCTAAACCCCCACCGCCTAATTCATTCTTCTCCTTTTCCTTGTTATGGTTCTCATTGTTATTTTTGTTGTTGCTTTCAATATTCATATCTACGTGGTTCCCAACTCAAAGCCGCTATCTCCGATCGATGTGTAGTCACGTTTAGACCCCATGGTTATCTATGCATGCAGGGAGGCCATGCTACGGGTTGACATGAGATCCTTATGAGACCCCATGCCAGTGCCAGGTCCGTGTTAGTCGGGCAATTTCATCCGAGCCTACACCACCAACCCAATGGCGACGATCTTCGAGCGCACTTTAAGACTCGCTACATTTTAACGGGACGGAGGCAACTGAGACATTAGCCCATGAGCCATTTCGGTGAGGTTTCACCCCCACTTACTGAGGTCATAGAATGCCACAGCTGTCAGCCCAGGTTTCATCAATTCAAAATAGTCGTTCCAGTAATACCATAATTAAGACCGTACTGGGCTTGGCCTTAATGCCTTTCGGCGAGATCCGTATGTTTACGTGATTGTTACGGTAGATATCACGGGACTGTCAATTAGAGACCAGCCCGGGTAGCGACTGGGGAGACCACGGAGTCGTCACTCTCCTAACTACGCCTCCTCTCGAGGGTACCCTTGTGGTTGGATGCCTAATTAAGGGCGACATCCACTCGCCCTGCCACAGGCCTTCTCAGAGCACATGTACCCTTTTTGGTACGCTCTCCCGTACCTGCCAAAACTAGGGTCCGCGGGGTCGGTTAATCCCGTTATCCTCTCCTGAGGGATACCCTTGCGGTTATGTATGTATGTATGTATGTATGTATGTATGTATGTATGTATGTATGTATGTATGTATGTATGTATGTATGTATGTATGTATGTATGTATGTATGTATG
>CM037851.1:92556450-92590580 GCA_021234595.1 Delia radicum | reverse complement strand
CCCCCCATCCTATGGTTCTGTAGTTGTGTGTTTTTTTGTGTCCCCCCATCCTATGGTTCTGTAGTTTGGTGATTTTTGTGTCCCCCATCCTATGGTTCTGTAGTTGTGTGATTTTGTGTCCCCCCATTTCAGTGGAGTGTGTCCCCCTCCATCCTATAGTTCTGTAGTTGTGTGATTGAATGTTTTTATTATTGATAACAAAAAATAAAGATTGTTTATAAGATCATTTTATGCTTTAAGCATTACGCTGGCCTGTTTGTCTGTCTGACACTCTTTAAGGTTTCTGTTTGTCCGTCACTCAGTTTTATGCTTGTGAATATTTGATTTTTATTAAAGAAATTATATATTTTAATAAGATTATATGCAAAAACTATGCTTAAAATTAACATAAACTAAATAAAATAATAGTACAAGAAATGAGTTTTATATATTTATTTTTAATTAAAAAGTATTAAAAATTTACATGTTTATAGTATAAATTTATGAGTTGGTTAACACAATCTGTTTTATATCTATAAGTCATGCAATGACATGTATCAGGTCCTTCACTACAGATATCATCAGACCATGGACAATCTTTAAAATGCTCTCCATTGACTGAATAAACCATTTCAGTATTCTCGTAGGATTTAAAATATTCATCACTCTTTATGAAAAAGTATAAATCTTCTGCACTCATAAACTCCTTGTATTCATGAAGGAAATCGGAAATTTGTTGCCGCATTGACATCTTAATCGTCTGAGTGTTTGATCTTTTCTGAGTTCATCATACATTTTTATATTAAACATTTTGCAAATATAGAGTGAACAATCAATCTGATTATGGAAATTCACCAATTAACACATAAAAATTCACCACCAAAAAAACAAATAAAAGTAAAATTTAAATCCATAAAATTGTAATATGTAATAATACGTCTATTATCTAATATCTTAAAGATATATATTTCACAATGTTGTGAAATAAAGAGTGAACATTCAATATGTATGAGGGAATATATTTCTCAAAATGGTGAAATTGATAGTGAACAAGCAGTTCGTATACCTAAAGAACATTTAAATCTTAGTTCAAAGAAATTCGTTGACGAATCAACTACCATGAGCGCTACATCACAATCTTTATTAAGCAAATTTGCTAATCTCAGCAACAACAAGCCGATTCTGCATACTAAAGATATGGAGGATCTTAAATTATATAAAATCTTGAAAGCTATAAAAATGAAAACAAAATTTGGAGAAAGTATACAGCTCGAGACGGAAAACTTTGTTATCTTTCTTTCAAAAAGATTTAATCTCATAACAGAGGAGGAGATAAAGGAAATGTCATCGGGAAATTACTTCATCAAAAAGTGCCTGCTGTGGGTGACAAACCATTCCAATTAGAGTTAGAGTTATTTGATTTAAATGAATTTATTATTCCTAATAGTGAAAAATATCCAGTATGGAATTGAAGTAGGTAAAATGTATTAAAAAAAAAAAAAAAAAAAAAAAATAAATAAGTAAAAAAAAAAAGTTATAATTAAAAACTTGTATTTTTATTTATCATTAATTTCATACAAAAATTTCAAGCATAAATGTCCACAATTGAACGAATTATATTTTTGATGTTGTTTATAATTGTATTCTATATTAGACCCCAAATATGACACTAATTCGAGGGGTGGCTGCAAATTTCCAAAACTATCAAAATACTCTTTATGATCTTTATTTTATAGTATGCTACCCAATGTGTGCCATCACCGATCGAGGAGTCCAGATTAATAATTCCACATTCTCTTCGTCGAGGAAGTTTTGGAAGTGAATCTCTCATAAAAACGCCTCTGAAATTAGGAATGTTTTCTGTAAATTTAGTCAAATCGAAGTCAGTAAGTGGTCTCTTGGGCAGCATCTTTATAAGTTTTTTGACGATCCATCAAATACAAGTCCATAACCCTTCTTAAATGGTTTAAGATAAAGACCTTTTCCTATTGCTATAGACTCCATACTTTTATTGTGTCTAGTAGCTTCTTCAAGTTGTTTCTTGGCATCTTTTGCTGCATTAATGGTTTTTGCAATAGCAGCTCCACCGGAGGAAAGAGCACCTAAGGCTCCTAAAGCAGTAAGTATTGGTACTAGTGGTAAGTAAGAACCTCCAGTTTTTGGAACATTGATGATTCTTGGTATTACAACTTTAGGTTTATGTCCTTTTAATGATTTATTTAAAACTTTACGGGCAATTTTAATTGAATTATTTAAATCATTTGGTTTTTCTTTCTTAAGAGTTGTCGTAGCCATTTTTATTGCATTGGTAAAGATCTTCTCTCCATATTTCTTTTTTTCTTTTAGACCCATGCCTAATTTCACTTTAGCCTTCATTGCGTTAGTAATAAGGTATGCGCTTGTTTTTTCTCCGAAACTGCTGTCCTTAGATAAAACTCGTTCCCAAGCTCGATTTTCTAATATTTTATCTGCTTGATGTCGCTTATTGATTTCCTTATTTTTAGAATACGCAATGTCGTGCTCTCTGCAAGCGACATCTAATGTATTAATCCCCTTATCACCTCTTCTTAAACGTTGTTGTAGTTTAGTACCCGGGCCACAAAATTCATAACCCGGTAAATGAAGTTCAAATGGTAAGGAATTTATAGCTCTATTTACTAATCCGTTCCCTTTGACAGAATCCATATGATTGTTAGTTTATGATATTGTATTACTTATTTATATTATGTGGAGCTAATAAAAACGGATCTTTAGTTGTTAAAATGCGGTTGATTAAACAACATAGCAATATACTAGGAATGTAGATTCCTCAGCAAATATAAATATGAGAAGAAGACACAATATTCTATTACCAAATTCTATAAGAGCACTTATAGTAGGACCATCCAACTGTGGAAAGACAAATGTAATGATAAGCTTAATTGAAAGCCCTAATGGACTGAAGTTTGAAAATATCTATTTATATTCGAAATCATTATTTCAACCTAAATATGAGTACTTAAAGAAATTATCACCGATTAAAGGAATGGGGTATTTTACATTTTCTAGCAATGAAAGTGTTATTCCACCAGATGAAGCTAAAAATAACTCTATAATCATATTTGATGATGTTGCTTGTGAAAATCAAAACAATATTCGGGCTTACTTTTGTATGGGTCGTCATAAAAATGTAGATTCATTTTATTTATGTCAAACTTATACACGAATTCCTAAACATTTGATTCGAGATAATGCCAATATGATAATTATGTTTAAGCAGGATGAAATGAATATGAAACACATATATAGTGATCATGTTGGAACGGATATGACTTTTAATCAATTTTGTGAGATATGTAGAGAATGTTGGAGAGATAAATATGGATTTTTAACCATATGTAAAGATGATGATTTAAATGATGGTCGCTACAGACAGTCATTTAATATTTTCATTGAAATATAAAGAGGACGAAATAAAGAGATGTCATTAGTAAAGCTTGTGCTCTTGAATCAAAAGGAATAACAAGCAAACAAATTGATTAAAATTAGGCTATTCATACTCTTCATCCACTCCTGGTCTGTTCCTGATCTGATCGTGGTCAATTCCTGGTCTATTCCTGATCTGTTACTGGTTTGCTTGTGTTTAATATGACTGAAATGTTGGAGGAACTGGTTAAGGCTAGAAACGCTTTAAAGAAGAAATTTCGAAGTATAAAAATATTGAAGCAAACACACATCAAAGACTCGAAGATGCGTTCAAACCCATAAGTAATCCGTTAAAAGAATTTATTAACATTTCTAGTAAAAGAAAAAGAATTTCTAAAGACGAAAAAGAAGACATTAAAAATGAACTCAAAAATGAAATGGAAAATGATATTAGTTTATCAGTAAAGAAATTACCAATGAAAATGGAAACGAGTACCCCTAAGAAAGATTTTATGAGTAATGAATACAAGACAACTGATGATGAGGATGATTTTTACTCACAAACTGAACCAGCAGCCAATGAAACTAACAATAGTACAACAAAAAGCTCAATCGATTTATCGTATTTAGGAAGAAAGAATGAACTAGATACACTTTATGGACCCCACAAAGACTCGAATGGTGAATGGAAATTTGGCAACAGCTACATTAAGTTGGATGAGGATAAAATTATGATAGGAAATCAAAATTGGTTGCTAACGCCTGGTTTGCTTCAATTAATGTTTCATAGAATGCCAAAAAACTATGATAAAACTGAATTAGGTCTTTATAAAAAGATTTTAATGGACACAAGTGCTCACAAAAGAGACTATAAATCTGACGGACAAATAAAGGGTACAAGGGCCTACAAGTATCAGCATATAATCAGCAAATTATTTAAACCTGATAAAACAGGTAGCGGTATTATGAAATTAAATTCTAGTAAAACTAATTATGTTTATTGGGACGATCCTAATGAGTTAGTGGATCGCCTCAGATTATTGATAGCCTCGCAAGGTGCTGGACATAACAACCATAATAATGAAATAGTTTCGATTATTGAAGAATTGAAGGAAGCTGATATAATATTATAAAATATCAAGTACTATAAGTTAAGTTAATATTCTGAAAATGTCTATCGACAAGTTTGGACACTATTACAATCTGAGCTAAATATAATAATAACATAATAAGAAAGAATGAGTCGAAAATGTTTGGTATCATTTTGGATAGCGACAAAAACCTTAATGTTCAAAATAACAAGGATTAAAAACGTTGCGAGCCCTATGGAAGACAACGACTTCCGTCACAAAGGATTATCTACTCTCACAATCAACCAAATTCAAGCAGACTTAATTTTAAAAATAAATAAAAATGATGATGTAATGTATAACAAATTTCCAATATAAATCACAATCAAAAAACGTACATTGCTGGAGAACTTGAGTTAGTGCGTCAACAAATGAAGTATTTGAAAACTATGCTACTTAAAGTGCTGCCGGAGGAAGTGCTACTTAAAGTGCTGCCGGAGGAAGTCGTGTTTGCGGTGGCGCCTACCTAAAACAAAGTATTTAAATAATATAATGATGATGATTGATAAAAAAATATGATAATAGATTATATCGATAATGAATATAAGAGAGTTTTGGTGAAAGAATTGCATAAACAAGCTCGAAAGAACTTTAAACGTCGAAGAGTTGTTATGAAAGGTATAGATGATTTATGGCAAGCTGATCTGGTTGAAATGGGGAATTATTCATCGGATAACAATGACTATCGATACATGTTAACAGTTATTGACACATTCTCAAAATTTGCTTGGGCTGCACCTATCAAATCTAAAAGTGCATCGGATGTCAGTAAATCAATGAAAAATATCTTCAATCTGGGTCGTGTACCAAAAAACTTACATACTGACGACGGTAAGGAGTTTTTTAATAAAATTTTTGGTAAATTGATGAAAAAGCATAATATTAATCACTACTCAACGTATAGTGTAATGAAGGCGTCTATTATTGAGCGCTTCAATAGAACTCTTAAAGGTATGATGTGGAAGGAATTTAGCTACAACGGATCATATCATTGGATTGATTTATATAAAAATTGAATTGATGAGTACAATCGAAAATACATCGTACAATTAAAATGGCGCCCATTAACGTTAGTTTTAAAATGAGAAAATGTTGCTTAATACAGTATATAATCACCTAAAAATGTATAAAATATCCAAATTTCATGTTGGAGATTACGTACGCATCAGTAAATATAAGCATATTTTTGAAAAGGGATACACCCCGAAATGGACAACAGAAATTTTTAAAATCAAATCTATTAACAACACATATCCCTCAACATATATCTTGGAGGATTACCAGGGTAACAAAATTGAAGGTGGATTCTATAATGAGGAACTCTCAAAGACACGATTAACTGATACATATCTTGTAGAAAAAGTTCTTAAAAGTAACGGTGACAAAGTATTCGTTAAATGGTTGGGTTTCTCAAATCATCATAATTCTTGGATTAACAAAATGAACTTTTATAATATGTTATGTATTATTACTTTTAAGACTGTAGAGATAAGTATACAAATATTTAATGTTGTATCCTCTGTTTAAATTATTAAGAAGAATCGTAGAATAGTTAATATAAAAGTAATAAATTTTTCATTTTAAAACTAATTTTTTTTGTTTTATTAACTACATTAACCACTCGACAAGCAAATGTCAATAACGCTAACGCTAAGCGGAAACTCCTCAAATTTATCAGCAAACCTATTTTCCTCCAATAAATTTAAATGGCGATTATGAGTGTGCCCTCATAGATTTTCACTCCTACAACAGCATACCAAACGTAGACATATACAATAATTTATTTCATATTGGAAATATCAAATTATTATAATACCTATTGGATCCTATGAACTGAATGATATTGTAGATTTTATAAAGGAGGAATACGAGAGAGATGGTTTGGGTAAGAAGACAATTTTTATAGAAGCTAATAATAATACAATGCAAGTAAAAGTGCATTCTTCCCAAGATTCGATATACTTTAACAAGAAAAATTCGATAGGAAAATTGTTTGGTTTCAATAAAAAAGTCCTTTCCCCCAATACAGACCATTTTCAGATCTACCAGTAAATATTTTTAAGGTCAATCTCTTGCGTATAGAATGTAATATTGTAGTAACATACTTATATAAACAATTCTCACGCACATACAATACACGAGTTCGCAATAAATGTTCCACCTGGCTATAAAATGGATGAAATACCTAGGAATCTCATTTATTTGCCAGTAACTCTAAAGAAGTGAGTTCAATAACATTACGGATAGTTGATCAACACGGCGATTTCATTAATTTTCGAGGAGAAGAAATAACTATTCGATTACATTTAAGACCCAGAAAATAATGATAGTTTATAGCAAAGAAATTTTTAAAAATACCATTCCATATACAGCATCAATACCACCAAAATACATATTGCCAGCAGTTAACTCAAAGCCAACTTCGTCGCGGTCGTCATCGTTCTCGTCATATTTCACCCAGTAATTTGACTGAATCAAATATAAATTTTCTTAAATCATTAAATTTTCAGTTAAAAAAATTTTAAAAAAAAGAAAACAAAAATAATAGCAACCTAAACGAAAATGAGTTCAATAATCAATGTTTTGGGGTGTACCCTTATCGGATGAGAGCATTATTAAAAAGATTATCACACATACACACCGTACTTGCAATCATTTAACAATAACGATGAAATCAGAATCTCAATACAAAATCAGGATTTGTATGTTTTGCCAAGCGAAAGCTTTATTTACGTGGAAGGTTCCGTTGAAGATATCAGCGATAAGAAAAAACTAGTATCATCTTCGGCAGATTTCAGATTGAAAAACAATATTGTTGCTCATCTGTTCGATGAAATTCGTTATGAGCTCAATGGTATTGAAATTGATCGCACTAGGCATCTAGGCGTTTCAAGCACTATCAAAAATTATGTTTCATTGATGTCAGTGGATGGTGCTGTCATGGAAAATGCTGGTTGGAATAAAGTGGATGATCATATCCTTATGATGATCTTAATATTAAATTCGGGCAAGAACGCTTTGCCATCCTATATGATATGTTTGTCAGATTTCAACAAAACTATTACATGAGGGAACCCAACCCCCTACTCACTTGTCTAGAATTCAAAAACAAAGCTCCTATTATCGTTATCGATGTAAGTCACCAAAATGAGTCGGTCGCTAATGGTCCGATTGATACAAAAATTGAATTTGAAACAGATACTAATATTCCAGAAAAAACATCAGCTTTCTGTATTCTTATTCATGATCGCTTAATTGAATATACACCTTTAACTGGTCAAGTACGCAAAGTAATATAAGTCGAAAAAATGACTAAAACTGTGTTTATTGATTTACAAGGCTTTAAGGGGAACTCGAATAATTTTATAGCTAAAGAAATTGCTATTGTTTTCAACAATAAAGAATTCATGAACTTTATCATAAAACCACCCTTTATGTATAAATATTTAACACCTGAAAAGCAGAAACAAGTTAACTGGTTAACAAAAAATTATCATCACTTAACATGGGAAGACGGATCGATAACATTCAAGAGCGTTTTGAATTTTCTTAGGGACAACACATTAGATGCTCAAGTTTTGTTAAAGGCGCTGAGAAAAAGGAGTGGGCTGAAAAAATTTTACGAAAAACTGTTTTAAATATTGAAGATATTTTCTACAAAACTAGTATTAAAAATCTTGAAAAAGAATATTCTGTATATACTTACTGCAATGCTCACAACAACGGAATTTGTGCTTTGAAAAATGCTTTGTTATTACAAAAAGCTTTCCATCCCAATAAAAAATAAAAAAATCATATAGTTTTGAAGATTTTTATTAATAATAAAAAATAATAATGTATAAATGAATAAAATATTGTTTATATATAATGAAAAAATATATATTAAATAAGTATATATATATATATATAATGTTAATTTAAAGTTTTATAATAAAAAATAAATTTATAAGTATATAAACCAATTTTGTGCTTATTATTAATAAACATTTATATTTTTATAAGAAAAAAGTACATTTTGTTTTTAATTAGTTTGTTAACGTTATGCTCATAAATATGTCATCGTCATTATTAACATTATTAAATTCGTAGCATGCAGTTTCAAAGTCTTTCAAATTTGCATCACTACAATTGTTATATTGTATTTTAAAATGTCCCCATGCATATGTATGTATTTGATCTTCCATAATTTTTCTCTTGTCATCCTCAGGACTCAAAACTATTTTTTTTAGTTTATATGTATACAGTTGATGGGCAACTGATCTAAACATTAACATATCGTCACAAATAATTTTTCTTTCAAATAAACATTTTCTATAATCATTTATTGATAGTTTAGCTACTGCAGATTTCTTTACTCCTTTTGATTTTTTGACTTCATTTACATTGATTGCAGTCAAGGAATACATTTTGGAACGTAAACCAACGAATTCGATCATAATGTTTCCTTTGTTTCATCTTTCATCATACCAATTACTTTTTTATTCAATAATGGTAATAGAAAGATGTTATTATTTGAATACTCTGATGTATCAAATCTCAAAGTAACATCATTTCGAATATCGTTGTAAAAATCGTCAGTCTTTATGGTATATATAAAAGAATCAGTGTCCATGTAGTTTAAAGATACATTTTTGTCCAAACTTTTTCTTCATATAACCATAATGAAAATCATACATCTTCCATTTTGATAAATCTAAAACACAGAAACCTAGGTATATTGGCTTATTATAAGTTACTTGCATTTGCTTTAAGTGAACTGCATAAAGGTTATCGGAAAATTTGGAAATGTTTTTGAAATTAGGTTTTGCTATTAGGGCTCTAAGTCCCAAATGATTTTTATTAGAGTTTTCCCATGATTGGGCGATTTTAACATCTACTCTCTTATCTACACTTTCCATAGTCTTTCCGTATACAGCGTTATTAAGAAGTTTGAAGAAATCCTTTTCGAAACTGTTTTTTGCTAAAGTCCTATAATGTGTGTTAAGATCAATGTAGTTTTTTAGCCATGCTGATTGGTTAAATTTCAATACTCTATGAATTCTTTTTAAAACTACACCATTTTCTAAGCATTGTTTTAAATTTCTATAATGTATCGGATATTTGTATTTGGGTTCAAAATCAGCAACAAGCTTTCTACACTTAGATTCTCCAATTTCTTTATTTTGGGGACAGAATGGAAGATCGTTATGCTCATCATGAATAGCATCAGGATATTTCAAGATCCACTTCCAAAATGTATCCCTCAGAGGAATTTTCTGATATTGTATTCACATTAAGTAAATCAATAGACGATTTATCAAGCCATTCAAAACCTCCATACGGCAGATATTCAGACATAGCCCAACCATAAAGGTTATTGGCGTCGAGATACATTAAAAATTCTGATTCTTTTGTAGGATCATAATTGCTCATATATTTATTATTAGCTTTTTGAATACCGTTTTGTACACTGCACGAGACCTCCTCGTATTCCATCTGCTATAAAATTATGCATTTCAAGATCAGTAAACAGTTCTAGTTTTATTCCAGTGATTTTCAACATAGCATCCCATGATAGCTAGGAGCGGTAATGTATTGACAGGGATCAAGACTATATATTTTTTTGCAAATTTTTCGAAAATTTTCAAATATATCGGTTAAAAGAAGAACGTCTGTTTTTAAATATAATTTCATATAATCACCACAAATTCTCACATTTAAATTCAGTCCATACTTGTTTTGCATGAAGATAATCTTCTTCACTGCATTCTGTGTTATTTAAAAAGTTAAAAAACTTTTCTCTTGGTGGAAGTTCTTTTTCTTCAAACCGTTGGAATGAATCCATATATGAGTACGGAAACACTCCTTTTCTTTTTATAAGATTAAATTTCTGTTCATCATTGAAAAATTCTCGCACCACTTTAAAGTCGTTGTCGTTAAGGTTCTTACTTAAAGAATCTAGACTAGTGGACATGAATCGAAATGAATCAATAAAGCGAATTTCAAAACTATCGTTTTCCTTTTTTAACTTAATTCTGAATATAATGGATATATAAACCTCTTTGTTTCGGGGAATAACTTGTATTGTAGCATCCTTTACATTAGCAAGTTCTTTAAAAAATATATGCTAATCGTAAGAGGATAAATTGTGGAAGACGACAGGAATGAATTTTGGTGTCCTGAATTTTAAATTACAGTCATTGTGGGCGGGACCTCTATATGCACCAGTTAAATGACAATGATCTTTTACTTTGTCCCCATTTAATTCTTGATGACAAATATGGCAAAGGTTAGAATTTATATATGAATGCAACTCGTGTGGACTCAAGTTTAATTCAATTATTTTGCTTAGATAATTTTTGTAAATAAATTTAGCCTCGTGTACTATACTTTGAACAAATACAGATGGAGAGTCTTTTCCATAGTGAATTTTAAATTTACTTAATCTGTTATTAAAATTACATTTATGTAAAAGCTAAACGCACATGCAATATGCTCTTCTGTGTGTGTTATATTGCTACTTACAGATACATTTATTTTCTTTAAAATAGCCTCAAAGTCAGCATAAATCACGAACGGTACATCAATTTGCTTGTGAACATTTTCGAAATACAGGACAGTTTTATCCTCTTTCGGCATATTGCGTACTTGTTGACGACATCTCTCTTTATGTATTGCTAATCTATTTTCTGTGTCTGTGTGATATAGACAGGAATTACATATTAAAAGACGAGCTTTGTGGTCTGTAATGCTGCTTCGAATAAATCTAAAAAGATATAAAAATATTTAAAATAAAACCATTCTACAGAACTTTATGTAATTTCTTTTGAAATATAATATTTACCTTGAAATATCAGTAATGAGGACGAAATGAGACTTATTTTCATCAGTAAGCAAAATCAAATTTATTGTGTTTGATTTTCTCGAGACTGGTTAAATAATATGGGCCGCAAACATCCTCATTTTGGTAACCAAATACGTTAATGCTGATGTTGTCATTATTTTTTTCAAATTTTTTAATATCTTTTAATGATATAGGAAACGATAATTTTTTAAAATTAACAAGTGAATTTCCAATACTTATTTCCTCTTCATTTATATTTGATATATTATATGAGCTTGCATGCTGTTTTTCATGATCATCCAAACTCTCCCCTGTGTATAAAGCAGCGATAATACACCACTTAAAACAAAATGAGTCATTATTTTCAATATTTAAGCATGCCTTCTTCCTATTTAAAGATGATGGAGTGGGGATATGTTGTGAGCCTTTAGTAATACAAAATTGGTTTATATTAATATGCAAGCCCCTTATTGTCACTAATGTCCAACCAGAATCTCTTTCTTGAAATTCCTGACATCTTGACGCAAATTTCTTGGGACGTGTTGCAGTACATAACCTGCAAATCTTCTCCTCTAGTTACTATTTTCATTTTCGATATGTGAGCCATTGTTGTTGCTATCATATTGTCTGCGCTCATCTTTACGTAGTCACAAATGATTTCAAAATTAAATTTAAAGGTAATATGCTTGATTAAGGAAGCGTTAAAAAGTTTAACAATAGTACTTTCGGCATGTTTGAAAAAGTCCTTCTGGGAAGAGCAATTCTTCACGAGAGTTGTGGAAGGTATATCTTTCTAGCTTCTCATCAAAATCATTAATAGTTAACGTCAGATTTTCATCAATAACTAATGCTTCACAATTTGCTTTGTGTTTGTTCGTACGCAGATGATAGGCGTACTGTGATTTATCTAATGTATATTACATTTATCACAAAATTTTTTTGATGTATTATTCTTTTTGTTGTTGTTGTTCTTAACCAATTTTGAGGAAGTTCCAGCATGAGTTTTGTCATGCTGTCTTAGCTTTGTGATTGAAGAGAATAAACGTTTGCATTCTCCACAATGTTTCCTCAGATGAGTCTCCAAGCTTTTTTTCTTGATGAACGACATTGACACATAGAGCAATTAAATTTTGATACTTGCGACATTTTTAAATATAATATAAAGTAACTTTAATTTATTTTTTTTATTATTATTGTTATATTGAATATTTTCACTTTTGGTATTGATTATGTATAATTTATACAAGTATTTAATCTTTTTTACTATCAAATTTTTTACTTAATGATTAGTCTTTTAAAATCACAATTTATAACTTTTTTAATTCTTTATTATAATTTAATTTTTAAAGCAAAAAAAAAAAAAAAAAGAATAGTCCTTTTTAGAAATAAAAATTATAACATTCACGTGTAGATCTATCTGAGCTGTCTTAAAGGCTTTCGATAAATGTATTAAATAATTGTCAATCTCAAAGTTATATAGTAAATTAAAGAACAGTAAAAAGATTAATAAAATCATCTTCAAAAAAGTATATTTTAAGGTATTTTCACATTATGATATTTTTTGATTTTATTCCTGCTTTTGAAATATTAAAAACAAAAAATCTTTCACAAAAAAGTAGCTGTCTTTAGGTACATATATGTGGATCTCAATATATTAAGAATATTCTGTAGTCTTACAGTGTAAACTCCTATTGCGCATATAATCTTATTAAAACAAACAATTTATTTAATTAAATTGTTTTCGTCAAATGCATAATACGTTATGAGAATTTTCAATAAATCCAATCAACTCATAATACATTATGGGAAAATTTTAAATAAATTCAATGGTTAAATAAAATATTTTTGTTTAGTCTTAATAAATGGTAAGCAATCGTCACTTTGCTTTTTTGCATAGCATTACTTAAATACACGAACCTACGTACAAGAAGAATCAAATATCCACAAACATACAACTAACTTTTTGTCAACTGCATAATGCATTATGGGATTTTTCAATAAATCCAATCCAATCCATTTCTTTCATTTTTAGTTAAATATTTTTGTTTACACTTAATAATTTTTAAGCGATCGTAACCTTTTTTTTTTTTCATACGATCACATAGATAAATACAAGAAGAATCACATATTCACAAGCATAAAACTGAGTGACGGACAAACAGAAACCTTAAAGAGTGTCAGACAGACAAAACAGGCCAGCGTAATGCTTAAAGCATAAAATGATCTTATAAACAATCTTTATTTTTTGTTATCAATAATAAAAAACATTCAATCACACAACTACAGAACTATAGGATGGAGGGGGACACACTCCACTGAAATGGGGGGGACACAAAAATCACACAACTACAGAACCATAGGATGGGGGACACAAAAATCACACAACTACAGAACCATAGGATGGGGGGGACACAAAAAACACACAACTACAGAACCATAGGATGGGGGGACACAAAAAACATTTTTGTTACTTTTGTGCCCCCCCATTTCTCAACTACTGCATAGATTTTTCCTTTCGATAATAGCTTTTATTGGTTTTAGTTTTTATCCCACCGCTGCTTTATTAGGCTTATATTAAAAATTGACAAACGTTTTCTATTTCTTTTCAAATTTTTTAAGACAATGAATATTTCTTTATTTTTTTCTGTTTTACAATTTTATAAATTCGTTATTGACTATTTTAATATATTATTTTAAGCACAGTGTTACAGTAGGAAGATATGTTGGTTTCCCAGTATGCATTTCCAGTTAATTTTATAGTCAAGTCGCTTAATCTGGCGGTGGTATAATGAATTGAAATTGAAGTTTTGTAGACTTTTGCACACTTAGAGCTTTTTATGCACTTTTTTTAAAATATATTTTTTATATATTAATACGTCAAATATATATCAAAGAATTTCACAGAATTTGGATTGTTTTTTTCGCACTATTTTTTGAGAATTTTTTTTTTTTAAATTGATATTTGGCAACCTAAGTGCCTCAAGTTTATGTGCTGGTTGAGAAAAAAATGGCACATTTTTGATACAAAAAACGAAAATGGATTCAGTTCCACCTACTTCCAATTTTACAAAGACGGAAAAATCTTGATTCGATTAGAGAAGGTTTTTCTACACACAGAGAAAAATTTAGCTATTTGCCAACTGAAATTGGATTACTTCGGCTCAAATTCAGTTATTATGAATTTCAGTCGGTTAGCACAACTTAACATTAGTTTTCACAACAAATTTCGATTAATTCAACTAAATGTTAGTTGGAACACTCAAAATATTCTGATATCTAATGTAAGTATCGTTGTACTAGCTGAATTTATAAGTTGTTACCATTAATATACACTTTTCAATTCGGTTGGCACTTTATTTCTCTGTGTGTAACAATTACATGTTGAATGAAAACTTTTACATTTCTAAAAATCTTCTTATATGGTCTTATAAATACCAATAAAACCGGTTTATTGCGACGATCCTCCTTATATTTTTAAATATTTAAAAAAAAAAAGCGAAAAATAGGTTTTTTCAAATCTTTATATGTCAATCGAGGAACACAAATTTAAAAATTTTGTAAAACGGCTTCCTATTAAAAGTAATAGGCTCTTAAGATCTATAAAGACACATTGGTAAAAAATAGGTTAAGAACACAAAGTATAAGGTTCTTTATAAAAACTCATTAAAAAAAAAATAAAAATACAAAAATGTCATTCCGTTTTGTTTTTAGAAGGAAAATAAAAACATTTACTTTTTTGCTAATAAAAACTTTAAACAAAAGAGCATAATGGAAATGTTGCGCAAAGGGAATTTAATGCCATTAAGACCTTATTGTTTGTTAAGATACAGATGAAGATAACTGTAGCAAAAACTGTAATCCAGCAAAAAAAAATTACAAGTAGTAAAAACATTTTTTGTCCTAAACCATTCAAAATTATGGTTGCTCCATACAGGATTTCAACCTTGAAATGGTTAATTCTCTTTTAAAACAATCCGCTAAAGTTTTGTAGTTATTTTAAATATAAATCAGTTGTTTTAATTAAGTATGTAAGTATTTTTATATTATTTGTAATATAAAACGAGCTTTACCCGTCCGTATATTTACAATAATAAAGCAAAACCAAACATACTAGCTAGGCTGATACTAGTATTTCGACCTGGCTAAAGATCTCATCAGAACCCCAGTAACTATTAAGCACAGCAGATAATTTGTGGCCCTTTGTTCCCAATAGGAACCACAGGACATAATATATATATATATACAGCAGAGTAACTATTAAACACAGAGGAATAAAATATTTATTGAATTATACACTCATAATAATCCATGCATAAAAATACGAAAATATTGTCAAAACTAAAAAAACTTTCGTAACATAAATAAATTTTCGCATATTTAACGATAGTTTTGATAATTTGACATTTTTTCGTATTTTTATGCATGTATTATTATCAGTGTAATAATTATGAATTAAAAAAAAACCTTTTTATTTTGTTTACCATAACTATTACCAATCAAGAGACAAAAAATATAAATTAGACAGAAATAATTATGACTTACAGCCATACCTAAACAAGAGCGGCAAGCGGAACGTTTTTACCGCCTAGCGGCAACGCTACGTCAAATCGATAAAAACAGGGTTATCAAAATAAAAAATATAACAACCCTGATTATTTTAACAACACAGCACATTACAATATTGGTGTTTCTGATTATGTTTTGTGTTTTGTATAATAACAAATATATATAAATAATAATATAATATATATACATAAATAACAAATATATTTTTTTTGTCTTATTTTTTTGTTTATATCAGGGATGAGAAATGAGAATTTCGTTTCGGTACCAATAAAATTTTCAAATAGTACTTTTTGACTCTCAGAGTACTAAAATTATTTTTTATTTTATTTTTCTTAAAATTCATACAAAATGCATTAAAATAACATTAAATGTTATTGAACATAAATTTATGTTTATATGAATTTATAAAAAAATAAAGTTTTACTTTAAAAAAAAGTATATTTTTTAAATTAATGTACAGGAACAAAGAACTCCAAATGAGATCCAAATTAAATTAATCAATACAGCTAAAAAGAATTTTATAAATTGGTTGATAATAACTTGTAAGATTTTAAAATTGTAACAATAAGAATTTGTTGCATTTAATAAATCTTTTGTTTGTATTAGATTTGATACTGTTGGAACATGAAGTCTGTTTCTGCCTTTGGTTTTAATCAGATTTTGGTATGGAAAAATTCTCTCAACGTTTGCAGAAAAATGTGGTATGGATAAAATACCTGCAGCAATTCTTAAAATATCGGGAAACAAATATTTGTTTAACTCATTTTTAATTTTAGATACTTTCGACCAGAAACTACATATATTTTCCTTTCTAGAAAGTTTTAGTTCTTGCCAATCTGCCAACGCTCTGTATTGGATATTAATGGCGTCAAAATTATTTTCTTCGTTTGGAAAATTTTTTATCCAAAATTTCACGATAATATTGGTTCTTCCGCAAACAACGTTTTCAGGTGAAAGCTTACTGAACCAAATTAAAATTTCATTAAAAAAATTTACTCTGGTCTTCAAATCCTCACAAAATTTAATATAACATTTTTTGGAATTTTCTTTTATATGATTTACAGTGCCGGATTCAATCTGATTTGTATTTATATACAATCCACTTCCGTACCACAAAAAACGTCGTTTAGCGGAATATGGTTATCGTGGATATTTAATTGTAACGGTGTGCAATTATCTAACACGTCTTTATTTATGAAGTTGAAGTTTTTATATTAATAAAATTTATATATTAATAAAAATTAAAAAAATAAAATGAATTAAAAACTTTAAATCGTCAAAATAGTATCAAATAAATAGTATAAATAGTATTTAAATAGTATCAAATGAGTCGCGGGAGTACTTTTTAACATCGAATAGTATCAAAAAAAGTACTATAGTATCAACTTTGCCATCCCTGGTTTACATTTGTTGTCTTTTACAACTAACTTCACAATGAAACACTCTGTCAAAGTCGGATTTTCCAATTGCAAAGAGTTGCCGCCGCGTTGCCGCCGCGTTATTTCGGGATGATACATACAAATTGTATGGGCATGAGAATTTTTGACAGCTAGAAAACGCTTGCCGCTCTTATTTAGGTATGGCTGTTAGAAAAAAAAGTAAAAGTTAAACTACGAGGGCGGATCAATAAGTCCGTGACTTTTTGAATGTAACACAGTTTTTATTTGCAAAAAAAAAAATTATTTTTCAACATTATCTCCTTTTAGCTAAATACACTAAGTCCAACGTTTCTCCAATTTATGCATCCTTTCCAAAAATATAGGATTTTTCGAGGTCCATAAAATAGGCATTTGTTTGAGCAATAATTTCATCGTTGGAGCTAAATCTCTTTCCACCGAGCCATTTCTTTTGGTTTGGAAAAAGGAATTAGTCACTGGGGGCTAAGTCCGGAGAATATGGCGGATGAGGTACCAATTAGTAGCCCAATTCATGGAATTTTGGCATTGAGACTGCACTCGGGTGCACCGTGTGCATCCCAAAAAACTGTTGCCATCACCTTATTGGCCGACAAAACTTACTTTGGCCTTCTTCGGAGCCGGTTCACCCGGAGAAACCATTGTTTCATTTTTCCATATTTTATCCACAGTTACAAAACGCCGCAAAAACTCATTCGAATTGTGGTTAAACAACTCCAAACAATCCTTTGAAGCTGTCACACGATTAAGTTTCAATTGAGAGCAAACGCGGCACCCATAATTTAAAATCGAAACCCTACTGCCATGTGAAATGCCTATGGCATCAACAAGCTATCGCACTTTTACTCTTCGATCGGCCAACACCATATCGACATTTTCGGGTGTATTGACCTCAATTGGCCGTCCAGAACGTTCATCGACATTTGCACTTGTGCAACCACAACGAAAGTCAGTAAACCACTTTTTTACCATTGAAATCGATAGTGTAGATTTCTCATAGTATTTATAAAGCTTTTCCTTGGTTTGATTGGCGTTTTTTTTTTTCACAAAAAATAATGTTTAAAGAGCACTCGAAATTCACTATTTTCCATTAAAAAAAAAAATCCACGATTTTGTATTTTTTGAACAGCTGTTAAACGCAAAGTAAATGACCGAACTTGCTCAAAATTTGACTGTAGTCTATTAACAGGAGGTGCTTGATGGGAGCAGTGTTGCATTTAATATAACTACGAGGGAAGTTCGAAAAGTCACGGACTTATTGATCCGCCCTCGTATAAGTATTATTTTTAAGAAATATCACATAAATATCACTATTATGTCCTTGAAAAAAAAAACACGTGTCCCTTTACTTTTCATTCTATATAATATATCTAAAGTTCATTAAGATATTCTGGACAGAAAAAATTATTTACCATAAACCCTACTCTTCAACAGAAAGATAAAACTAAATGATGTGTGCATTTGTTCACATAACTATAAATAAATCTGCTAACTAAATGAGAATTTCATGCCGGTTTCAATTCAATGTTAAAAAATTAAGCTGTTAAAAAACATTTAGTTTGGCAACGACACTTCTATAAAAAAATATTTGGGGGGTTTTCGGGAAGGTATACGATATTGATCACTTTTTAATCCAATTGGTTATTATATAATTGAAAAAATAATTCAATTAAAGGGCTATTAATATCTAATTGAGTTAGCAACTTTCGTTGTTGGCGGAATTTAAGAAATTAAAGTTATTGATTCGGTGGTTTTCGTAATTGAAATGGGTTTTTAAAGGATGTTTTTTATAGAGGTATAGAACTTCGAAATGGAATAAAACAAAGATGAATTTTTTAAATTGACAAGAAATTTACTTTATTTGAAAGATAATATTCTGGCATTACAAATTAAATAAGACTTCTGGCATATAACCGCCACGGCTGGCTCGGACGTAGTCTAATCTGGAGGTACAATTTTCGATGACTTTTTCCAATATTTGTGGCCGTGTATTGGCAACAACGAGGCGAATGTTGTCCTCCCAGTGGTCAATCGTTTCGGGCTTATCGGCGTAGACCAGCGAGTTTACATATCCTCACAGGAAATAGTCCAGCGGAGCTGAATGGCACGATCTTTAGGGCCAATTCACGGGCGTTTAACAAACGTTTCCTTCCATATATCTATTATCTCATGAGCTGTGTGACATGTTGCGCCGTCTTGTTGAAACCACAGCTACTGCACATCATGGTTGTTTAATTGATGAACGAAAATGTCAGTTATCATGGCTCTATTGCTGTCACGATGGCAGATAGGCTGATTGGGCTCTTACGCTACGCTACGCTCTACAGCAGCAACGACTTCTTCTGTACGCACTGTACGACGTCTCTGTGCATGCATATTATCATTTAGAGTAAACGTGGTGCGAAAACATTCCATAGTTTATCGAATTAATTGCTCTGATGAACGATTATGTTGACCGTAAAATGGACGTAGTGCGCGATACGTATTTCGAACATAACCTTGACTTTCAAAATAAATTATCACAATTTGCAAGCGCTGTTCAAGCGTTTTTTTATGTTGAAATGCCAAACCAAACTAAAAATAAATCACTTGACAGCTGACAAAATGGCTGCCAGTTAAAAAATGGTTGGCAACTTAAAGTTATATACCTGTATTAAAAACACCCTTTATATTATTGTGTGTTCTGTTAAAATATTCACCTTATTCCCTGGACACATTCTCATATTCGATGCACATTTGTAATAAATACAATGGTACAAATGTTTAAACTCTTACGTGACCCAGTTGTTAATCATTTGATTAAAAATTAAGCAGATTATTTTATAGTAACATACAACTTGGAAGAAAACTTAAGATATAATAGTAGACATGAATTTTCATTTACTTCACATTTTCAACATTTTTTTTTTATCTTCCCATTTACAGGACAATAATCCAATAAAAAACAGAAGGTTATCGACGACAGCATACAAGTTGAACATCAACAATAGCAACAACTACAGCAGCAATCTACACATAAAACCTACAGCAGCAACACAATACGAATATTAAACGAGGCCAATGAAATTCAATGATACAGAAGATATAAAATATACATATAAATATCGTAGGAGAAAACTGTAACGCTAAGATACGAAAAAAAAAATAGGAGGCTTAATTTTCCTACATAATTGTACGTTAAAAATGAAAAAAACCAGAGAAACAAATTGGAAATTATTATTAAGGGAAATGCAAAATGTAATTTTAAATTATGCAGCCACCAAAACCAGAATGGATAACAATGATGTTTATTATATCCAACTAAAGAATATACCTGAGAATACTTATAACTATAATACTATTAACAATCGAGTAAAATCCTTTTCCGGTGCACGTTACAGCAGCAGCAACAACAGCTTGAGTAGAAGAAGCAACCGCAACAAAGCTACACGTTTATATTATAACAATTTAACTATAATACAAAATCCCTACATGTACTCATATGTTGCACATGCTTTAACTGCAGCAGCCTCATCAGCAGCAGCAGCAGCAACAGTAGCTGCTGCTACATCAGCCGAAACTATTGCCACTTTCACACACGATAAACTTAAGTTGGTTTATGAAAATTCTCATTCCACCTCATTGGCATCAGCCTATGATGACAATATCATCAATAACACTTTACTTTTGGCCACTTTATCATCGGCATTATCATCGGCATCAACAACCCACTTCAGCTTAAATGAATCATTTGTAAATTCATCATCATTCGCGTCTTTGGCATCTTCGAAAACAATAGATGTGGGTGGCGTTAATGTTTCCCTAACTGCCACCGAAGATTGGTCACATTTTTATGATCTCATATTATCGTGGCAGGGGCATATGTCTCATAACCGTATTCTGTGCTTTCATAGTAATCACCATCATTGGCAATACGTTGGTTATTTTGGCCGTTATAACAACGCGTCGCCTTAAAACGGTGACAAATTGTTTTGTAATGAGTTTGGCTGTGGCCGATTTACTTGTTGGCATATTTGTAATGCCACCTGCTGTAGCTGTACATTTGATAGGTAAGTGTGATACAAAATAATAAAAATGTAATTTAACTTACGTGTAATGATGATGAGTTGCAAAAAAAAAAAAAAATTGCTGAAAAATATTTGAAATTGCTCAAAAAAAAAATATTGTTTCCATGACTCTTTAAATTTGACACTCTCACGGGAAATTTATTTTAGTTATTTAAAAGCAAAAGCTAAAACTAAGATTGAATAATGTATTTATGTAAAAGAGGGGAACTAGTCGAAAGTGAAAAATAATTAATTAATAATTAATTAACAATTAATCCTAAAACTGGCAAATTTGTTTTCGCTATAAGAAATTTATGTTGTTTTTAGGGTATACAAATTATTTGGTTTTGGGTTTGTACGAGTGAATGAGTAACTCTAACTACACCCAGAAAACAGTCTGCAATGTGACCACAGAATTTGTTGCCAAGTGAATTCTGGCAATTACGACAACCATCTGTATATCAAATTATATTTTTAGACATAAAAGCTTATATTCAGTTGGTTTCTTCAATATTATAATCCACATAAATATTATCACGTTCCACGCATTGTATTGAAAATAAAAATAAAAAAACTGTAAAAAAATATTACTTGAGCCAGAGTAAAAACTAAAATTTTTTTAAATAAATAGAACAATTTTTGGTCTTCAAAGTTTAGTAACGTCATGCTGCTTGTTAGGAAATGACCCTATACACGTGTTTGATTACTAAGAAGACAAGAATGTAGGGAAATTTATGATTAATAGTTTTTTTGTTAAAGTTCTGCCTATTATGGAGGCTCTAACTTTTCTAAAAACTTCGGGTTCTGATGAAATCTTTAGCCAGATCGAAATACAAGTATCAACCTAGCTAATTTGTTTGATTTGCTTTATTTTTGTAAATAGACGGAGGTTGAAAGCTCGTTATAAATTGAAAATAAAATTTTTTTAAATTTTTCTGGTATTGAACCTTTGGCTTCAGATTATTAGTACTATGTTGCGCCACAGTCACTTATAATTTGCAAAGCCTTATTTGCTGTTTAAAAAATGTGAATATTTTGTTTTAGTTTAATAATCTTGTGTGTTTGTTTTTTTTCGGGATTTGAACTCGGAAATTCGGAGTAATTGGCTGCCTCTCTACTCACTAAACCATAAACACTTATAAATGTTTAATCGATTACAGCTATTTCCAAATAAAATAGCGTTCTATAAAATAAATTTTAATGTTTTCTTTTTTACGGATTTCCAACCAAAATTTTTTTGGGTGCAGAAAACAGACTCGGTCGTAGCAACGGCATTTGTAGACAATCGAATGGTTCGGCTGTAGCTGTGGCAGTTTTCTATGAATTTTTGTTTGGCAATCGAAATTCTTGTCAAAATTTATATTGTTTGAATCAAATGATTGTTATCACAACCGATAATACGAATGCAGTTACCGAAACACTCGACTGTCAATAAATACTGTAACGATCGAATATTATTTTAAAATACAGTTAAACCCTGATTATCCAGGTTGCACGGAAACGGTATTAGCACGAATAAAGGGAATACGGTTAATAAATGTTATTTATTTTTCCCGAATTTTATTTCTTTGTTTGTTCGTTAATAGAAAAAACAAGCAAACACATGTGTGTGCTACACTGATAATAGAGGTACAGTACTGTTAATGGAGGAAATAATATAATAGCATCAACACTGACAAAAATAAGTTAGTGAAAAAGTTAGTTAAGCGTCTCGTAAATCAAGTATACTATATTAAAGCAAAATTTTTTGCTAAAATTGTCTTTACAGCTACTATTTTAGTTATACTTATTCAGCATTTCACTGCTTTGAACTAGTGTTTTACTAATGTTTTACTAGTTAATTTTGATAAAACAAAATTGTGCTGACAAGCACATTAATAATAACTTATTATTTTGAATGTTTCATAAATACGAGGGCGTGACTTTTTGAATGAAACAAATTTTTTTTTGCAAAATAAAAATTGTTTTTCAACATAATCTCCTGTTAGCTCAATACACTTAGTCCAACGTTTCTCCAATTTTTGTATCCCTTCCAAAAAATAGGATTTTTCGAGGTCCATAAAATAGGAATTTGTTTGATCAATAATTTCATCGTCGGAGCTAAATCTCTTTCCACCGAGCCATTTCTTTAGGTTCGGAAAAAGGAATTAGTCACTGGGGGCTAAATCCGGAGAATATGGCGGATGAGGTACCATCGTGGGCGTTGTGGTGTAATGGTTAGCGCGTTGGACTGTTATACAGATGGTCCCGGGTTCAATTCCCGGTGACGACAAACATCAACACACATAAGTGAGTTTTCTATCACTTATATGTATCGCTGCGCCCACCTTCGGTGTTCCCATAGCACTTAACCCCACCGAAGTAAAATAATGAATCAGGGCTATGAAACAAAAAGCTTCAATAAATTCGCCAACTCTACATCAGGTGGCGAGCAACAACTGTTCTAAGACTTATTATCTCGCGCAATCACAGTGTTGACATGATTGAAGCCCTTCATCTTTCACCACCTTTCATTTCTACACTATCCCCTTTCCAAAGAAAGCAACACATTAATTAATAGGAAGAAGTTCCTGAGTGTTGCTTCTCTTTAAAAAAAAAAAAAAGAACATTTTACTTGGACATATGGAGTCGTTTTTTTTTTTTAATCCTCGTTAAATCAATTTTAATGGGACGATTTTTTTTCACAAAAAATTATGTTTAATGAGCAATCGAACTTCACTTTGTTCCATTTTTAAGAAAATCCACGAGGTTGTATGTTTTGAACAGCTGTTAAACGCAAAGTAAATGACGGAACTTGATTAAAATTTGACAGTGGTCTATTAACAGGTGGTACTTCATAGGAGCAGTGTTGAATTTCATATAAATATGAGCGAGTTTCGAAAGTCACGGAGTTATTTATCCGCCCTCGTATTGGGAAAATTGTTACATTGATTGAAAATTGATTGAGCTTATTCCAGTTTTTCTCTGGGTGTACCCAGACCATGTGATGTAGCAATGACTTTAAACATTTGTACAAAAATACATAACATCCCATTTTAAGACTCTGTTATATTTTTTCAAGATAAAACAAAAAAATTATCTATAAAATTAAAATTTATGTCGTATTTATAATAAAACACTTTAACGAACTATACTGATTGATAACGTAGATAAAGAAAACAAAATTAACTAACACTTTCTTTTATGTGTACAACGCAGAGAATTTCTTTGCAAATTTCTTACTATTTACTATTTACCAGTATTTAAATGTACTACCATGTGTCCTTATTATATCAGGTCAAAATTGTACGTGATGTTCATTTAGGTCTTTTGTATAATTTGGATTTTCTCATTGAAAGTCAACCATTAAAGGTAATGACTGAACAAATATTTTTAAATCATGGAGGAATAGGTAAAATTAAATTGATCCAATGATGAAACGGTAATGGCATATCATTATTTTTTTACTTCAATACAAAAAATAATGCGTTACCCATAAACATTTATTTTTTATCATTATTTTAAACACAGAGTAATTGAGAAAAAATTACCGCTCTAATGTAGGTTCTTATAAAGGGTGTTTTTTATAGAGGTGTGGAACTTTGAAATTAAATAAAACAAAGATGATTTTTTTTAAATAGACATGCAATTTATATTATATCGAAAGATAATCTTCTGGCATTATAATTTAAATATGACTTCTGGCATATGACCGCCACGGCTGGCTCGGTCGTAGTCTAAAACTGGAGGTCCAATTTTCGATAACTTTTTCCAACATCTGTGGCATTATATTGGCAATAACGCGTCGAATGTTCTCCTCCAAGTGGTCAATAGTTTCGGGTTTATCGGCGTAGACTAGCGACTTCACATATCCCCACAGAAAATAGTTCAGCGGCGTTAATTCGCACGATCTTGGAGGCCAATTCACGGATCCGAAACGTGAAACTATGCGCTTACCAAACGTTTCCTTCAATATATCAATTGTGGCACGAGCTGTGTGATATGTTGCGCCGTCTTGTTGAAACCACAGCTCCTTCACATCCTGGTTGTTCAATTGATGAACCAAAAAGTCAGTAATCATGGCTCTATAGCGGTCACCATTGACTGTAACGTTCTGACCAGCATCGTTTTTAAAGAAGTACGGACCAATGATTCCACTAGCTCGTAAAGCACACCAAACAATCAATTTTTCTGCACACAGAGAATATGTTAGCTATTTGCCAATTGAAATTCTGTTACTACGACTCAAATTCGATTATTACGAAGTTCAGTCAGTTGGCACAACTTAACATTAGTTTTTACTACAAAGTTCGGTTAGTTTTACTGAATTTTTGTCCCAACAACCAAAAATATTTAGAAATCTATTGTAAATATCGTTGTACTAACTGAAATTATAAGTTGTTATCATTAAAATACACTTTTCAATTCGGTTGGCACTTTATTTTTCTGTGTGTGGATGTAACGGTGTCTCAACATACACTTGATTGTCATCACTCTAAATACGGCAATTTTGTTTATTGACGTATCCATTTAACCAAAGGTGAGCTTGATCGCTAAAACAAAATTCGCTTATGAAAATCGGGTTAAACAGTACCATGACTTTCAAAATAAATTTGCACAGTTTTTAAGCGTTGTTCAGGCGGTCAGTGTATTCATGTTGAAATGCCAAACCAAACTAAACATAAATCACTTGACAGCTGGCCAAATGGCCGCCAGTTTAAAAAGTGTTGCGAACTTAAAGTTGTATACGTGTATGAAAAACACCCTTATAACGATTTATATGATGATGTTTTTCTCTACTGGGACTTTAGTTATTTTTATAATCTTCTAAAGCTTTTAGTCGTGGTGCATTTCTTTTCATTACGCCACTATTGTTTGAACTTTTTTCAATTTACTAGTAATTATAATTAAAAAAAGGTATTAGTGTCGTAATAAATTTTAGATTAGAAACTACTAAACATTTTATAATACAAATACACAGTTCGTGAACATAGTTTTCAATGAATGAGTAATTACGATTTTTTTTTGTTGATGACAACTTAATTTTTTTTTAATTTTAGTTTACAAAAATTCTTTTTAATGAATTTTAAATATTTTTATTGACAAAAAAAAAAAAAATCGTTAAATTCAATCGGTTTTATATAAAAGAATGTAAATAAATGAGCTACCAGCATTGATACACAGAAAAAATTATCAACATAAAATTTCTAATTAATGATTTGATTTAAATTGAATTTGTTTCTAAACGAATATTCAATTGAATCAATTAACATTTTAATCAACTTTTATAAATATAAATACATATTTTATTTTAGACATAATTCGCAAATTATTTTTTCATACACTGTAGCTTAAATAGAAATTGTTCAGTATAAAATACCAAATGCGTTTGAAGTTTACTCAAACATACAAACAGACGCAGCATGAACAAAAACACACATCCCTACGTATCGTTCACACACTTAAAATTATCATTGCCGTGATTGGTGCAAAATTAATTAAAATATTAATTGATACAATAAATTTTTTTCTGTGTAGATATGACGTAAATTACATTTGAAATTGATGTATAATTTGAAATTTTTATGCGACGTACATTTATACCAAGCAAAACTTTCTATTACCCGGTAATAAGTTTGGGAAATTCATTCATTTTCAATTAAAAGTTTAATAATTTTTTTTTTTTTATTTTATTAATTAATAGTCATATAATTACAAATTATATACTATTACCCTAACCGAGCACTAGCTACTATGGCCTTCGGCGCGTTATAGCGAAAACAGACCAGTGCCTCTGGTGGGAATCGAACCCACGGTCCCCGCAGAGATAAGCCAGCACGCTACCAACTAGCCTACCGGGGCGCACAGTTTAATAATATATATTAAATATTTAATCTATACTTATTATAATATTTTTTTTTTGTGCTTGGACCCACTGTGTATTAGTTGGCCTATCCCACAGTCTTCGTTGGACTGCCACGAATTTTAAACATGGATTCTGCTAAAGTATGCGACTCCAAATATATAAGTTCGTAGAAAGTTTTTTAACATTTTTTTATAAAATGAAATTAATCTTTAAAAATAGTATATTTCTAAAATTTTGTATGAAAATGGTCAAGTTTTGTTGGCCGACTGCGCGATTTGCATCGAAACAATTTTAAAATTTAAACGAGCTATCGTATCCATGAATGTAGTTAATTCATAAAATCGAGAGATTTCAAAAAAAAAAAAAAAAACTATTCCTTTTCGTATTGTTTTTGTGAACTGATAGAGTTTTTACTAGAAGTTGTCATCCTAGGACATAATATTGATACGAGTGAGGTGAGATTCGTTACGAATATATACTTATCTTTAATATTTATCTTTGAACTTACATGAGTTCAAGCGAACAAATGAGCACTTTCATTACTCGAGCTACTCGATGGGATCGAGCTACTCGATGGAATCGAACTACTGTATGGGATCGAACTACTCGATGGGATCGAGCTATTTGATGGAATCGAGCTACTCGATGGGATCGAGCTAATCGATGGGATCGAGCTAATCGATGGGATTGAGCTACTCTATGGGATCGAGCTACTCTTCGGGATCGAGCTCTATGGGATCGAGCAACTCTATGGGATCGAACTACTCTATTTCATCGAGCTACTCGATGGAATCGAGCTACTCTATGGGATTGAGCTACTCTATGAGATCGAGCTACTCTATGGGATCGAGCTACTCGATGGAATCGAGCTACTCGATGGGATCGAGCTACTCGAGTAGCTCGTTCTACTCAAAAAAAACGGGGGGCCCTGATAAAAACTGTAAACCTTCTGTACACCAAATTGATTTTCAATTAAACATTAATACATATTATTAAACTTTTAATTAAAGTGAGTTTGAAATCAAACAAAAGTTTAACTGAAATTTTTTAAAAATAATTATTTCAGTGTATGAAAAATTTTCTTCCAACAACAAAAGACAATTTAAAATTGATTGGCAGTGTTGCCATATTACAATTTTTTAAAAATTATCTAAAAAGATTAATATATAAAACAAAACTCTCAACAATCTTCAAAATCCGTTACATCAAATTTGTGTACTACAGTTTGATAAAAAAAAATTTTATAATAGATTACCATTGAATCTATTCTAGAACAGCTTCTTTACCACCGGTTACATGGAAACCGGTTCTAAAACATTTACCTGTGAGTCAAAATATAAGGTTTCACTGTCCCAGAACCGGTTCTAAAGCAACCTGTTCTAGTTTGGAGGTGAACAACCGATTGCAAATAGGACAAATCTCCAGAAAAGAAATTAGAACCTGTTATAAGTTATTCTGCAACATGTGATTTGGATTTTACTATTTTACTGGGATAAATAAAAAATATAAAATTTTAAAAATCTTCACCCGTTAAGTACATGCAAAGCATTACATTTTAAAATAAAATTGAAAATACCACCGCTAGAGGGCGCTAAAGGTGTAAAACCTTAGAAAAATCTAATTGAGACACTATTACACATTTGTGTCAAAAAATTTCCACAGGTTAATGGGTTAAGTGTGTTTCTCGGTTTTACATTTACTCGCGTATTCCAACTTTTTTTTTGTACCACCTGTACAAACCTTGTAGTTCTTTTAAAAAAACAAACCACATCAGGTGACTCTTTTCTGATTTTACATTAAGTTTTTACAGTCTTTTTTTATGATTTAAAAAATAAATGCGTGTTTATTTTTACTAACATATGTTGGTTCATATTTACTACAATTGTTAGTAACAGTAAAAACAATGACAAATGTTAGTTGCATTTAATGAAATGTTGGTTGTCCTTTCTTCAAGTGAAAATTTCATTTGTTTTTGACTACAATTGCTGTCGTCTTTACCTAAATAAGATCCTTAGTGTATGTATATCAGTATACTAATTGAGGAGCATCTTTTCAAAACATAACATAAGTGATTTTTTTTTTTTTTTGTTTGGTAGCATTGAATTGAAATCTCAGCGAAAATAAAATTTTGCGAAATCTCTATAATTACACCAGGAAAAAAAAAATTAAAATGCATGATTTCATCAAAAGTAGATTATTCCACTTCAAAATGACATTACCTATTTCAAATATACATTTTTGGAACAAAATATGATTAATCCAGAAGTTTATTAAAAATAAATAGAAAATACTGTGTATTTTTTTTTAGTTTTTTTTATTTAAAGTTGAACCTATGGTTATTTTAATTCAACATAAGATATCTGATACCTAATTAATTTCAGCAAAAACTAGATTAATCCGCAGTGGTTTGAATCAAAACATAATTATTCCAATCACCAGGGCAAAACAAGAGTATTCCATTTCAAATCTTGCATTTATTCCAAACATATTACTGCTAAATTTTTGAATGCTGTACAAAGCAATGACTAATCTTGTAGTCTATAATAATGCAAGAAAATATCGGGTTAAATACATAGGGGCACACCTAAAAAACTATTTTCTCAATTTGTGCGAAAACTCAAAAAGTGGAATAGTCATGTTTTGAAAAGATGCTCCTCAATTAATCCTCTTCCTTGTAGCTGAAACTATAAAATGAATGGCATTTCCATTGCCGGAATGCTAACGTTATCCTGGCGATTTTTCATAAAATTTAAGTTATTTAAGAATTCCCTAAAAACTTATTAGATAATGGACCAATTTTTTAATTTTATTTTTTTTATTTTTTTTTATTTTATTAATTAATAATCATATAATTACAAATTATATACTATTACCCTAACCGAGCACTAGCTTCTATGGCCTTCCTCGCGTTGTAGCGAAAACAAACCAGTGCCTCTGGTGGGAATCGAACCCACGACCCCCGCACTGATAATCCAGCACGCTACCAACTAGCCTACCGGGGCGCACATTTAAAATTTTATTTTTATACAAAGTAAAAGAAAATACAAAACATTTTCAACAAATTAATAATTTTCAATCCGCATTATCGCGACAACCGCTATTTTATTTAGTTTGACTTCATAATTGTAATTATCGCCAAATATTTCACAGATTTGATGTCACACGATAGTATTAAATTTAATACTAATAATTTAAAAAAATTTAAGTTTTTATTAACACCATGGAAACTTTTTGGTTATTTACAATTTGAATTGCTTGGGCCCTGAAGAGGTGGAAAATTCCGACGTCTACTATATTGAAGCATCCTTCTGTGGAGGGTATACAACAATTATTATTTTTAATATTTTAGAATTTGAGTGGTTTTTATTGAATTAAAGTTATAAGAACCAATGAGAAGATTTCGAAATTTATGATTAGTGGTGAATTGAAGACCTAAATATGCCATAAGGGTATTCGTTGTGTCAAAAGTCATTTTAAAACATGCAAAGAAATTATCAATTTAATTCTTGATTTTTTCATAAAGAGGATCGTTAAATGAATGCCTCGCTCGAACAGTGGAATAATTTCCAATAAACAAAGTGTTCAGGAGAGGTTAAAAACGTGGGAAACTGTGAAAAATTTAGTTTTGCAACATATACCAGTGTACAAAGTAATAAATGTTCCCTCTAAATTTTATGTTTTACTTCGATGGTTAATATTATGTAACTCATATTATTAATTATTAATATATTATATTAAAAAAGAATGTACCACCATAATAAATAAACCACCAAAATTTGTTTCTCTTCTAATTTAGCAGTGTCATCGACGAATTCAACATTGGCTTGTCATAGGAGGGAATCATTCCAAATATGATTCTTTGGAAGTTTTTCTGCCTAAACAACTTATGGCTAAATAAGGCATCAACTATTCTTAGGAAGTTCCTATAACATGCTAATGATATATTTAACGATGAAAATGCTCGATAAAAATCATTCCTTAGAAGAACAGATTTTGCTGGGTAAATAAAGCATGAAATGTAAATGCGTCTATTAAAATTTTACCCTATGGTCCCTTCGTGCCAGAGACCGGTCCTCTGCTAAACTGTACCCTATGTAAACAACTGACAACTTTAACATGGGCTTGTCATAGGAGGGGGTCATTTGTCCTGCTTTAAACCACATAGTGGCATGCCACAGGACTAACCAAAGATGGGCATACCCACAAGACTGTCCGCAAAATCTCCCTCTTTTCATTTGTTCGTAAACTCTTACCGAGCAAATAAAAACATGTTACAGAAATTTAAAGATTTAAATTAATTTTTATCATATTTTTAAATAACAATTTAATAAATTTTTTAATTATTTCAAATACTAATGATAAAATCAGCAAGATAAGACTAAAACATATAAATGTTTAATAGAAAATAACAAAATATAAGCAAAATATAGTGCATGTTTTAAGCAAAAATTTTTCATCAACATGTTTGCAATCACTTTTTAGTTGTAAAAAAATGTTTTCATTTGGTTGCCCGAGTTCGGTATTTTGTTGCTGAGAGGCGTGGTAAGTGTAGACTCCCTATTTCTATATACTCTTTGGTACAATTCATAAATTTATAAGCAATTTCTAGAGCACCCATGTGTAATTTAAAATTTTTCTTATGGCTGCACTCTAGATTAATATACTATTAACAAAATTCAAATCTGTTTTTCTCTGAAATATATTAAAATGCCCCAAAACAACTTTAAAAATCTTGTTTATGTTTGGTAAACACTTAAATGAGGGTTTAGTTTAAGAAAAGGCATTGTGTTCTCTTGTTAAGATGATGATAATTTCACGACAAGATAAAATCTCATGTACACAGTGTTTATGGTAACAAAGAAAAAAAAAAACAAGAATTTCCCCTTAATAAGCCTGTTTATCAGACTTTTATTTGCATTGTACTTTTGTTAATTTTGTGTTGTTCTTAGGCCGAAAATGTTTATTAGACTTTTTATATTTTAAAGAATTTTCCCCCCCAAAGGCATGGTATGGTATATACCTGAAGTCATCATAAATTTGTATATGCTGTATTCCAAGGCAACTGACCAGCTAAAAAAAAGTTTATAGTAGCAATGTTAATAGTATTTGTATATGATACTGTTATATCTTATATATTTATTTATTTATTATTCTTCAATTAAATAACCGAGCCCAAAGGGCCATATATGGCTAAGAAATAACTACAAAATAACTAAAATTCTCGTGTCACAATGTTCGTTCCCGTACTCCTCCCGAAACGGCTTGACCGATTCTCATGAAATTTTGTTGAGCATATTGAGTAGGTCTGAGAATCGGCCAACATCTAAAAATGGGCGTGATCGGACCAGTGGGCGTGTCAGCTCCCATACAAAGTAAATATTTAATATCATATATCTACAGTTCTACAATAGCCAGAGTCTTAGAAATTTGTGCACGTTGATATTTGTTAATGTGTATAGTCATGGGAAAAATGGGCGTGATCGGACCAGTGGGCGTGTCAGCTCCCGTACAAAGTAAATATTTAATATCATATATCTACAGTTCTATAATAGCCAGAGTCTTAGAAATTTGTGCACATTGATTATATTATGAATAGTCATGGGAAAATTGGGCGGGATCATACCAGTGGGCGTGTCAGCTGCCATACAAAGTAATTATTTAGCTCATATACAAAATTAATATTAATATTAAATATCTAGGGTACTATATTAGCTATATATCCTTCAATTTTGTACGAGGTACCAAAAGTAAAAAAACAAATAAGCATTAAAATAAATCATCACATTCAAGACTTTTTGCAAGGTTATTTAAAAATGTTGTTCAAAAATTGTTTTAGCGTTCCTCATAGTCCTAGAATAAAGGCGATAGAAGGACAAAGAGGTGTTGGGCTTCCCATGAAATTACAAATTTTAAAATGATTTACTAATGTGAATTTATTTTTTAATTATATATTTGCGTAAAAAAATTTTCTTGATTTAAAGAATTAATTACAATTAAAATTTGAAGGCAAAGCAACGTTTGCCGGGTCATCTAGTAGTTAAATAAAGCAACATGATTATTCTAAAGTAAATGAGCGAATGAATATGTATGGCAAGATCATTTAATTCTGCATGTAATACTTGTTATCAAATTAAATTAGATATTCAAGTGGGAGAGTAATAAAGGTAACAGTACATTACAAGAGTTCGATCATCATCCAATACATAACAGAAACTAATTAAATTTTTCCAAAAAATTAGTAAAGTAGGCATGGTCCGCAACCTTAGAAATTGGGTCATCTATCGCGCGAATCCTAATAGATGACCCAATTTCTAAGGTTGCGGACAAAGTGTCACCGGAGTGGATCCTTGATAGATATTTTGATTGTGTTATTGTTTGACAGAGACATGTGGACCCAATCAATCCTGGGAACCGGAAGATGGTTCTCAGGTGTGGTTCACTGATGGCTCTAAGCAGTCGAATGGGAACACGGTTGCGGGCGTCTTCGGACCAGGCTTCCAGCGTGCCTTACCTATGGGTAAATATCCGTCCATTTTTCAGGCGGAGATTTGGGCCATTTGTGTCTGTGCATTGGAATGCCTGCGAAGGGGAACTCGCAGATCTCGCATCTACATTCTTTCTGACAGTCAGGCTGCACTGAGGGCCTTAATGGCCTATAAGGTGTCGTCCGGGTTGGTCATGGAATGCATTCAGACTCTTATAGGCTCGGTAGAGGCAACTCTCTAACCTTGGGGTGGATTCCTGGTCATGAGGGGCATGAGGGCAACGAGAGGGCAGATTGTCTTGCCAACCGCGGGGCCCGAAAGCCCTTTATTGGTCCTGAACCATTCTGTGGAATACCTGCGGGGTATGTTAGGGAAAGGCTCAGGGCATGGAGAGAGTCTGAATTCTCTAGTTACTGGGAAAAACTCTCCTGGTCAG
>CM037851.1:92528425-92556350 GCA_021234595.1 Delia radicum | reverse complement strand
TTTAGTTAAACGCTTTTACCAAAAAACTAAATTTGAACTAGTGTTTAACTAATTTACGTTGCTACCAAATTGTGCTGATAACACAATTATAGCACGCAGAACAAGTAAAGCAGACTTGGACGACGTCAATTACATTTCACAATCATTTACTTCGGAAATTTTTCTATATAATTGATCATACTTGTGAGCTTAAACCCTTCCTTGGAAAATTTGTAAAATTGTTAATACCAAACATGGGGATTAGGAAGAACATCTGGGTATTTAATTACAGGGCAATTACTCAATTACACGTACAATTACATGTAATTATGTGTAAACAAGTAATTGGCCTGTAATTAAATGCACAGATATTAGTATTATGTCCCATGTCTGGTGTTGGCAAAATTGAAAATTTCAAGGAAGACTTTAAGCTCACAAGTGTAACAAGTGTGTCTGTATTTTTTTTTTAATGATATAGAAATATTTCAAAAGTAAATGATTTTGAAATGTAATTGACGTCGCCCAAGTCTGGTAAAAATACGAGATGTAACAAGATGTCACAGCTTGTACGGACGAAGTAGAGAAAAAAAAAAAAAGACACAAACAGTCGCATTTTTGTAAGTCTTATAATGATAAGACTTACACAAAATGCAACCACGCTTGATGCCGATCACTTTAGTTGTATACTACACTTCAAACAAAGGCACGCATGTGCGTGATTATAAATATTCTGAATATTAAAAAAATATAAATTAATTTAAGCTGTGTTTTATATTGTGTTTCATGTTTGTTAGTTAAATTTAATTATGTTTTAATGTGAATAATATTCATGTTATTACGAAACCCCTAGAAAAAGTCAACAAAAAATTGACGAAACGTCGGGTAAATGATGTAATTGGCTTTTTTATTTACATTGGAATAATTTAGGCCTGATTTGCGTATGGAAAATACCTTCAGAAATTATAAATAAACAATATATTAAATAAACTAATTAAAATAATTTATAAAACAAGTAATATTTTTATAAATTTAAAAATTAAAGATGCAGGCAAAAATAAAATATAAAAAAACGCTTTGGTGCGACGCTACAAAGCAATAAGTAAATGCCAGTCCCTGATGGTTGTTTTAAAAGATAAAGAGTTTTTATGATATTTAACCATTTTTTAAATATTTCTTTTTGTGTTTTAGAGTTATCTTTACTTGAAAAATGTAAAATTCCATCATACATAATTATATATACGAGGGCGGTTCCAAAATTAGCCGACCTAACAAGAAACCACTACAAAGTTGGGAAAATTTGTTTATATTTTTCAACATAATCTTCTTTTTGCTAGATACATTTTTCCCACCGATATTTAATAGCTTTGATACCCTGTTTAAAAAGTTTGGAAAGAGAAAATAATCCGAGGGAGCTAAGTCTGGCGAATAAAGTGCGTGAGGAAGCAATTCGAACTTAATGCATTAATTTTGGCCATTATATTCACAATATTTCACGACGCTGTTTTCGTTGTATTGTGAGCAAACACGGCACCCATCTTGCTCACAGATTTCTCATCTCCTACTTTTCTATCACTTTGCGACGTATAGCACTTTCTGAATTGAATATCATTTCAGTCAGCTCACGCACCTTCTGCCAACGATCCTCCAATACCATTTTGTCGATTTCTGGCGTGGACACCTGAATTGGCCGACCACTACGTTGTTCATCTTGTCAGCTCATTTAAAATCTGCCACCCACTATTTTATAGTCGTAGATAAAGTAGCAGACTCCTAGGTCGGCTTTAAAATTGGTTGGATTAAGACCCTTCATATGAAAGTATTGAATTACATAAAGCTGAACATTTTTTCCATGTTTACAAATTTTCTTAGATCGTATATTTTTGACGGTGCAAAAAATACTACAAAACGTGGCACCGCACAGTGGTGTGCTTTCAAAAAAAAGTGGTAATAAGTATAGAAAATTTATACTACTGGCAATATCAACATAAAAATTGAGGAGTTAAAGGGGAGGGCCCTACCCTCTTAGAATATTGTCATTTGAGACACCCTGTGCCTACACAGGGTTATTACTATGACACCAAAGTTCACCAGCTCGCCCATAGAAAATCTTTAAATGTTTGCTACTTTGGTAAATGTTAACCGATTTGATTATTGACTGAGATAATCTTCTATATAAGATGAACAAAAAAAAACATGCTTATGCTAAAAGTTAAAATGTAAATTTGTTGCCTTACTTTTTGTTTTTGGCCAATTCTATTTTGTTAGCAAACCAAATAAAAAAAAATAAAATTTGTAAGATTACTAACACATTCAGAAACAAACATCAGTAAAAAATTTTAAATTAATTTGAATATTTAGAGGTGAAAAAGATATATGATGAAATATATATGATTTACAAAAACTCTTAAAAATCGGCAATTTTCTCCGAAAATGTACCTTAGTTCATTTTTGTTTTTCTCGGAACTTTACTAATAATTATTATGGTAAATGGTAAATTTTTAAACGAAAATTTGATTTTGCATGTGTGCATACCATTTTGCCTGTGAACTTTGATCTTTTTTTTATTGGAAATAATTCGTGAAGTTGTTTTGGGCAACTTCTCAAAAAAAAAAAAAAACTTATCCTATATATATTTCAGAGCTATAGAGCAGATTTTGTGAAAAAAAGTAATTTTTTGTGATGCTATTTTTGTTATCTTAAAATATACATATTTAAAACATATTTTTAAACCATCTTAATTGCTTTAAATTAACGACACTTTGAGCTATAAAAATTGTTAAAATCATTTCAATATCTTAAATAGATAAAAACTTATTTAACTTCAAAGGTAATTTGAAAAAACATTTTTTATATTTGCTTGTTTTTTGGCTGTTGCGACCGAATTTGTAGGTTTTGACAACAGTCATTCGATTAGAACAACAGAAACTCTGTTACGAAAATTTCAATTGCCTCAACAGAAGTTCAGTGATAACAACCAAAAAATTCGATAGCAACAACCGAACCATTGGATCGGCTACAAATACGGTTGCTATTACAGAATCTGTTTTCTGGGTGTATATGATGAGATAAAAAATACCAATTTATTGAAAATGTTCGCAAAAATAAATATGAGATGTAAATATACATCGTTGCATATGGCCGCATATGTAATTATATATAATTATATGAAGCCATATATTACTATATATAATTTTTTTTCGTCGGGTAGTTATATATGTAATAACTAAAAATAGATTTTAAAAAAATTTTGAGGTCATTACTTTATGTTGAAAATAATGATGAAAATAAGTACTTATGCACTGATAATTATCCATGCATAAAAATACCAATAAATGTCAAAATAACAAAAACTTTCGTAAAATAAACCAATATTTGTTCATTTTACGAAAGATTTTGTTGTTTTGACATTATTTTCGTATTTTTACCATGGATTATTATGAGTGTGGGTAACGCATCATTTTTTGAATTAAAATAATATTAAGAATAACTAGTTATTAGTATGTTCTTATTACTTGTGTTAAAATAATGCTGAGAGTAAACTGGTGTCATTACTAGCAGTCATCAAAATAATAACATGTCATTACCGTTTCTACACTGGCATGTTATGCATCATTGAAGAGATTTTATTTGATTCCAAAAATATTATATATCGAGGGCCTATATTCAAAACCCTCTATCTTAAAAAACACAACTTTTCATTAGAGCCAAAAAACAGTTTTTTTTCGCGTATTACTTGAGTTATTAAAATTCGGTATTCTACAATATTTTTTAAAGCAACTACTGAATCTCATATATAATTGGTTTTTAAAATGTTGCATTATTGTGGACTTTATGATAGATAGAGGATTTTGCTTCTCAAAAATATTCAATGTTTATGTATGAAAATGATCAGATAGAGGGTTTTGCATTTTAAAAAAAAATAAATTATTTTCATTTCATTTATGCCTTTTGTCAGTTTTTAAGGTGATGTATTTAAGATATTGACTAGTAATACAACATAAGATGAAAAAATTAATAATAAACAATATGAATGAAAAATGTTGTGTTTTTTTTTTTGCTTTTTTTTAAGTTTTTTTTTGGAGTTTGATTGGAGTAAATTATCGTAAAAATAATGGTATTCCGGTGGTATTACCCTCTTCAAATCTTGCAAATTCTTCAACTTATTTGGCTGAATTGACAGGGGACCAGAGAATATGCAATTCTTTTTGGCTTTCTGTATGACGTGGCTTTTTACAAACACTTGTTTAGCTTCCCAGGTCATATCCCAAAACATTTTAAAAATATAATTTATGGTTTCATGATCAACTTTCTGGCAGTGTCTTAATGCGCTTTTGCGCAAAATGATATGACGATGAACACGAAATTCCCATTTTCTTGGGGATCTTTTTGAATTTTGTATGGAAACTCCATCAGCAGTAGAAAATCCAAAATAAATTTGGGCCTCTCATTCGTTTTTCTGAGTTTTCGGGTATTTGGTAACCGAAAGGAAAACTTTTGCAAACGACCACATTATTGTTGATTTTCTCGTCTTCGGAATCTGGGAAGATATGTATTTTGTTTTATTGCTGTTGTAATTAGTTATGTGTAAACATACCTGTTATCCGCCCATCCTTCATATCTTCATTTGATGATGCATCATGGACTGCTATACGTTGCAAGGAATTAAAAGTCACTTTATTTTAATGTTCACACAAAATATCAAAAGTTTATTATTAAAATCTAATTATTGAACTAAATTTTAAACTTACCATTATGTGAGTTTATCACGCGAGAATAATATTTTAATTATGATTTTAAATATCATACAAATTATTTTTTTTTAACAATAATATCGTAGATGACACTCTAAAAGTAGACACTTTTTTAAGCAAGTTGCAAGTTTAACCATTTATTTTTATGCCATGGACATTATATTTTCCAAAAACCAAAAGGGAAAATATTTTCATTTTAATTCAATTCAGAATCGGCTTCGCTATTTTAATAAACGATTAAAAAATGTAAAATTCATGTCCAGCAAGAAAAAAAAAATAGTAAGAAAACATGCATTGCAAGAAGAATTTATTCCAAAAAAATATTTGAAAATTTATTATTTGAAAAGATAGAGGGTTTTGCATTCAGAAAAATTAATTACGTAAGATACAGAAATAACAAAAATGCAAATAAAACAGCAAAAAAAATATTTTTGTTGTGAAATTCACACCATACATGAGGGCTGTTTTACTGAACATTTCACCATCAAAAAGTCATTTTCGTGAAAATCAAAGATAGAGGGTTTTGAATATAGGCTCTCGATATCCTTTGATTGATAAAAACTTTATAAAAACTAATTTTTGTACAAATTTTACATAGTTTTGAAATAATATGATTTTTAACATACTCCCATCTCTGGAAATGTTATAATATTTCATATCATTTTAAAAGTAATTACACAAACTTTCACCGGATTCGAAGCGCACTTTTTTTTAGGTATTTATACAAAACTTTTACGACTTAGCAAACCAGTCCACTTTTAAACAGGCGTGACGACCAACTTTTTAGTGGATGCACAATTTTGCAGTATTTTTGTTTAACTTTATTTGCGAAAAAAATTCTATAATTGTGATATTGAAAACTTATGTTTTTGGTTATAACATTACAATGCAAACTTTAAAGTATGACATATAAATTTCATTTTTCCTCAGGAATAATTTTGGTTATAAGTTGTTTTTCTGTATCTGGCATAGTTTTTGAGAAAATTGTAAATTTTAAATTTTTGAGAATTCAAAACAGATTTTTTGCAAAAAGTGTTCTATAAAAGATTTTGATTTTTAACTCAGAATTATTCTGAGACAGCCCAAATACATAATTAGGAAAACATGTTTGGTGTATAAACTTTTGGCGTAAATCCACTTCCAACGAAGAGTATTCATTGTAAGTCTAAAGCTGTTACCGCAATTGTTAACATTCTAGTAAAACTCAATCCAAATATGGTTGAGACTTAAATTTTAATTTTCTAAAAAAAAAAACATTTTTTTTTTTACATTAAATGATTACTGACCAAATGAATTTACATTGTTTACACTACTTTTTCATAAATTTTTTACTAAGTTTAACGCTAAATTGTTATTTATTTTTTTTTTTGTGAAAACTTTTATAAAATTTGAGTCCTAAATTTGTATTGTTTTTATTTTTGTTTCTGGTTTTATTTATCTTTTAGGTTCCTGGCAACTTGGTTGGATTTTATGTGATATTTGGATATCTTTGGATGTGCTCTTGTGTACCGCTTCTATATTAAGTTTATGTGCCATTAGTGTGGACAGGTAAGTTAAACAATAACAAAAATAGTCTTGTTTACTAAGAATTTGTTTACAAAAAAAATTTTTTTTTTTTTGTTTCTGTTTTTATTCCACCTCCGCGGTTTAATTATTAATTCATCAAAATAAAATGTATTCACATAATTTTGAATTTTTTTATTATTCTATTTTTGTTTGAACGCCAGATATTTAGCTGTTACTCAACCTTTAACTTATTCACGCAAACGACGTTCAAAACGTTTGGCTCTTATTATGATACTTATAGTTTGGGCTTTGGCTTTGGCTATTACCTGTCCACCCATATTAGGCTGGTAAGTAAAACCCTAAGTAAATATTTTAATTAAGAAAAAAAAAAATGAGAAACAAACAAAAACACAAATGAGAATAATAACATCTTTGGCAAGAAGATAGTGCCCTTATGAGAATACAGCAAATTGTTGTAAAATTTGATGTGACTTTAGAGATATAAAAAAAAAAATCCGATGAATATCCTCTTTAACGAATGTTGTTTTGATCCACAAAAGTCAAACAAACAGTTGAATATTGTTATTAAAGAATTTATTCACAAATCGCGACACTGCACTAATGAAACAATGTAACATTTTTTTGCTAAAACTAAAGGGTCCGCCATCTAACTTTTTTTTTTCAACCAGCTCTTATTTCGTGAATGGTAACACTTAGCTCATGTCTTATTTGACAGATAATTAGTTTTATCATTCCCCTGAACGAATATGGTTGTGTGCTTGAACAACGCTGGGAAATATTGCGACATTACTTTGAAAATCATGGTAATGTTGCAGAATGTGTGCGAAAATTGCGGACGGATGGAAGAAGAGAAGCACCGTTTTGCTCCGTATGTTCGTTATCTTGTGAAAAAGTGAAAGAAACTTCATCCTCATCGATAAACCAAAGTGTAAAAAGCCAAAAACACCCGAGAATATTGCTGCTGTGGCAGAAAGTGTGCGTGAAGCGTCATCAACATCAATTCACCGATAATGTGCTTAAAAATTGGACCGATCGTGTAGGCTACTGCATGGATAGCCGCGGCAGCCATTTGAATGAAATTATTTTCCATTATTAACCGGAAGGATTGTACTTTCAAATAAACAAAGAAATTTGAGAAAATATTCAGTAGATTTTTTTATAGCATTTTCAAAAACAAAAAGTTATTTGGAGAACCTTTTAATAAAAATTTTGTTAAAAATTATTTCTGCAAAAATTAACAGTTTTTTTTTGCTAAATATTAGTCAGATAGGATTAGCAAAAATAAATTTTTAGTTATAATTCAGCTAATTAAATTTTAGTTAATTTAATAATTTTGGTTAGATAAAATCAGCAAAAAAAAATTAGCTTTATATTAGTAGACAAAAAAAATTATAAAAAATGTGAAATTTTTTAATTTTTTTCAGATATTTTTTGTTGAATATGAGTCATTCTCTATGAAAACACCGAAAAAAATAAAAAATTGTTGCTGGACATTTTTGGATTTTGTTAAAATTTTGTGGAAATGTTCCTAAGGGTTTCCAGAACCAAAATCCAAGATTATTTAATTTTTGCACACGGCACTACCGGTTCACGCAAAATAAAAAAACTAAAAAGTCTTGTTTTTGTGCGTAGTGGTTTGAGCTGTTAAATTTTTTCTGCTAGAGATATCTACATGATGAAGGCATCGTTTTAAAAGCTGAAGGATTATAGTTTCTATCAAAAATATAAAATTTGACTTAATTCATACACCCGAAAAATAACGTGGTATTGAAAATAAGCATATTTCATTGGTTTTTAGTGTTTTTCAATGAACTCCAGTGTCGGTGCTAATGAATATAAAAGCATAATAATTCTCAGACACAAATTAGACATGTCGGAGAAAAATACAAAATAAAAATTGGCTCAATCTGGCAACTCGTTATGAAACAATCGTTACTTGAAATTTTAAAATTTTGAAAATTTCCATATTTCAGGCTACAATTTGGTCATGTTTGTTAGCAGATACAAACTTGAAAATTACAGAGTACTTACTCCCTACTTTTAAGTTTATAACACTTCAAGACCCGTTTAGTTATTTTCACTCCTCTCCGATTTACAGGGTTTTTAAAGAAAAGCCTTTTTAATTTTTTTTATGTATTTTTGTACTTTCCTCAATTGTTATATACAGAGATATTAAAATAAAAACAAGTATTATGAAGTAACAAAGAATAATTATGGACTAAAAAATATATTTAATAAATTCAGTAGATTTTTTAAGTTAAAAATTTTGCAGTGGTGGTAGAAAATAGGCACATGGTATATTTTTATCATTTAAAGTAGAAAAGTTATAGTTTGATTGTGTGTAATTAAGAATCGTGGAATAAGTTTTATTTTATTTTAATAAAGTACATGTTCTTATAATATTCGTAGTTTCAAAGTTATCAGAAGCTGAAAACTTTCGTACTTTTAACTGACTGTGAGAAATCGGAGAGAAACTGTGGTAGTTTCTTGTATTTTTAATTGTGCAAACATCAATAATCTTTTTGACAAAAAGTTTTCGATAGCATCACCATCAGAAATTGATACAAAAAAAATGTTATACCAGGAATTTGGGTGGAACAAAAATCAAGCATTGCTGTAGGTGTTAGGATATAATGATCCGCAGTTCGCTGTAGACTTGCTTTCCTTACAGTCCGCTTAATTGTACCTCCTGCTCCGTCGCAAGGACTTTTGCCATGAGAAATGGCAAAAAAGTGCCACTCTGCTTCTAAGCCGAAATCGTCTTTGTGATGACAAATGTTGATAATTTTTTTTTTATTTTTGTAAAATTTTTGTAAACATAAAAAATCTACTGAATTTATTAAATATATTTTTTAGTCCATAATTATTCTTTGTTACTTCATAATACTACTTGTTTTTATTTTAATTTCTCTGTATATAACAATTGAGGAAAGTATAAAAATACATAAAAAAAATCAAAAAGGCTTTTCTTTAAAAACCCTGTAAATCCGAGAGGAGTGAAAATAACTAAACCGGTCTTGAAGTGTTATAAAGTTAAAAGTAGGGAGTAAGTACTCTGTAATTTTCAAGTTTGTATCTGCTAACAAACATGACCAAATTGTAGCCTGAAATAAGCAAATTTTCAAAATTTCAAAGTTTCAAGTAACGATTTTTTCATAACGATTTGCCAGATTGAGCCAATTTTAATTTGTATTTTTCTCCGACATGTCTAATTTGTATCTGAGAATTATTATGCTTTAATATTCATTAGCGCCGACACTGCAGTTCATTGAAAAACACTAAAAACCAATGAAATATGCTTATTTTCAATACCACTTTATTTTCGGGTGTATGAATTAAGTCAAATTTTATATTTTTGATAGAAACTATAATGCTTCAGCTTTAAATCGATGCCTTCATCATGTAGATATCTCTAACAGAAAAAACTTGACAGCTCAAACCACTACGCACAAAAACAAGACTTTTTAGTTTTTTTATTTTGCGTGAGCCGGTAGTGCCGTGCGCAAAAATTAAATCCTCTTGGATTTTGGGTTTTCAGACCCTAAATATCATTTCCAGTTAGTTTGAGTAAACTCTAAGATATGCCAGCTTTGCCGATTTGGTGATTTCATACAGAATAACTCATATATAAAAATCTGCCCTTCAGAAATCAGCCATCTACAATTTTTTTAGCAAAAATTTCTATTGGTGTTAGCAAAATATACCGTTATTTTCATTCTACTAAACTTAAGGTAAATATTGCTAACCTTTTGTTGATATTATAGTTTTTGTTTGCTGTTCTTAGTTTAGGAAAATAAAGTAAAAGTAAATTGCTAAATTCAATCAACTAAAATTCAACTAAAATGTAACTAAAATTTTGTCTAGTTTTATTTTGCTATTCTTACTAATATTTTAGTTAGTAATAGGCAGAAAAAAATCTGCAAATTTTAGCAATTTTTTCTGCAACGTAATTTTTAATTAATTTTTAGTAGCATTTTCTGTTATTTTTATGGGTTTATTTCTATGAGTGTGCCATTCAAACGCCTCATCTGAACAAGCTCTAACTAATGCATTTGGGTTATTTCAAAAAAATTTTGCGATAAAAATCATTTTTTTATCCATTTTTTGAATACTTTTTAAACTTTTTGGCAAACTCAAAATATAAATAGTTTTTTCATTATTTGAAAAAAAAAGAATATTTCTAAAAGCCTTTGTTTTTAAAGTTCCTAAAATACCTTTTAAAGACACTTGAAATGTGATTTATTTTTTGTTTATTTAAAATAAATTTTTTTTTTCTCGCAAAAGTTGAATAAATAGTACACAGAAAAAATTATGGACAAAAAATATTGAATTAATAGATTGTTTGAATATAAATAGTGTTTTAAAACAATTTTTTTAATTGATGCAATTAAAAAATTTATTAAATTTTCTTATAAATCTAACCAGTGTAGACAACACATTAACATAATTATTAAAAAGTTTTCCAACTTTTTTTTATTACTTTATTGTGATTAAAATGTCAAACGAACGTTTAATTATATAAATCTATTATTTTATTTATAAATAAAAAGAACAAAATGCAAATGATTAACTTTTAATGAGTAGAATAGTTTAACGATTTTGTGTACACGCAAAATCGTAATTATTTCGGTAGAGTTTGCAACACTCTTTTTTTTGGAAGTCAATGCTCGTGTACACACGATAACTATACACGAAAACAGTTATAGTTGATTTTCGTGTTGTTTAGAGTCGATAATAAAAAAGTACGCTGTGAAATAAAAAAAAATATTATTGAAAAAAAAAACATTTAACCCTTTGTAGCCCATGAACTTAAAAATTCAAAATTTTTTTTGTTTCGGGAAAGGTTAAGGTAAATAAAAAAAAAACGTACTACTTAGAAATTAAAAAATATCCTTTATTTAGTATTTATTTGACATTTTAGGGATTGTGACATTACTGTTACATAACACAGTGCAACACGAAAAAAATAACCATATACGGACACCACTACGTGATAAAAGACTAAAAAAAAAAAGACCCGTGTCTCCCAATTTTTCCCAAAGTCATATCCTCTTTTTGTTTATGGGCCGCCAAAGATTTGGGGCCTCGGTATCATTTTCGCAAAAAAGTGATAATTTTCTCAGGCTCATATCTTGCAAACCGTTCAGAATTTCGATTTACTCTCTATGGCAAAGTTGTAGCGCTTGTCATAAAGAACAAAAATTGCGAACATATAAAATCAAAAAAAACTTCACCTTACCTAAGATCTCAATAAACAAATTTCTAGAACATATAAACTTCCTGGGAATTGGGTTTGCTACCTATGCACCTGAACAGGAGAAAAAAATGAAAAAAAAATGAAATTATAAAATTTTTCAATTTTGCGCGCTACCTAAACAGTGTTAAGAATCATCTCTAGGAAGTTTATATGTTCTAGAAATTTGTTTATTGAGATCTTAGGTATATTTTTGTAGTTGATTGTTTCCTTGAATTTTGAACGGTTTGCTACCTATGGACCTGAACACGGGAAAAAAGGTAAAAAAAAATCGAATTTTTTTAAGTTTTTTGCGATTTTGATCTGGAAGGTGAAGTTTTTTTGATTTTATATGTTCGCAGTTTTTGTTCTTTATGACAAGAGCTACAACTTTGCCATAGAGAGTAATTCGAAACTCTGAACGGTTTGCAAGATATGAGCCTGAGAAAATTATCACTTTTTTGCGAAAATGATACCGAGGCCCCAAATCTTTGGCGGCCCATAAACAAAAGAGGATATGACTTTGGGAAAAATTGGGAGACACGGGTCTTTTTTTTTGTCTTTTATCACGTAGTGGTTTTCATAAAAACAACGCAATTTTTGCACATTTTGTATTTTTTTATAAAATTTTAAATTTTTAAACTTGTCCCTATTCGTATTATGCAAATACGAATAGGGACAAACTGACGGAAGTCAAAAAGTTACGCCATCAATGATATTTTTTGGTACTAATTTGATCAGTGGTATGTCACAGTAGGGTCACACAAATTTGAGAGAGCTAAATAAATTCAGTATGTAATATTTCGGGATTTTGGGGTTTGTAACAGTAATGTTACATGAGGCTATAAAGGGTTAACTATTATTTATGTAAATAATTTAACTTTCAATAACTAATAGAGTTTTACAATTATAATTTTAAAGTTTTGTTAGATTTTTTTTTTTTTTATAATTAAAGAAATAAAAGTTGAAGAAAAAAGTTCAAGTAAAGACAAGGAAAACGAAATGTTTGTTCTTTACTTTAATTGTTTCATTATAATAAAAGTTAATTGTATAAAAAGTTAATTGTATAACACAAATTATTATAAAAACATAATTCTTAGAAATATTAGTTAAACGCTTCTTTTTTTATTGACAAACTTAACAAAGTCCCCTGAAGATTTCCTTGGGCAGGAATGAAATCCGGATAGGGACAAGCCTACAGCAGATTGCTTTTCACAATTTGTTAAATAAGTTTTGGGACTTTAGCACATTTAATTACTATAAATGCAATTAATGTTTATCCCGATGAAAACATATGATTTTCTATTGTTGATTTACTTGAATAACGTCACTACATTGCTAGGTCTGTCAAAAAAACAGAGTAGTATTTGGAAGATGACAAAGCCAATTGTGATAATATTTTGTTGTTGTTTTTGTTATTTCTTTGATATTTTAAGTTTTGAATCACGCTCCTAGACGAGGACAAGAAATTCTCATTGAGTTGTGATTTAACATAACAAATATCTCTAGAAATTCTAATAACAAAGTCCCCTGAAGATTTCCTTGGGCAGGAATGAAATCCGGATAGGGACAAGCCTACAGCAGATTGTTTCACAATTTGTTAAATAAGTTTTGGGACTTTAGCACATTAATTACTATAAATAACATGTGAATTGTTTTTTCCTTGCTTACAATAATACCCTCATTTATACTACAACCAAAAGCTAGTAGCTTTTGAAAACAGACAATTTTTATTAAAAAATGTGTATGAAATTTGACAGGTAAAATACTAGTAGTTTTCAAAAGCTATTGGTTTTTGGTTGCAGTATAAATGAAGTATAAATGATATTGTCAGCCTGTGTAATCTAAATTTACAAATTTTTTCAATAGTTTTTAAACTTTTTGACAAACTTAAAATATAAATAGTTTTTTCCTTATTTAAAATAAAAAAATATTTCTAAAAGCCTTTATTTTTATAGTTCCTAAAATACCTTTCAAATACACTTGAAATGTGATTTATTTTTTGTTTATATAAAATATTTTTTTTTTCTAAAATATATATACACTGCGGTTCACTTATTTAAAGGCATTAAAAAATCTGTGTTCATCATCCTGTATCTTTTCCAATTTTTAACTATTAAATAGAATTGTAAGCTAGACACCTTTAGATATTAAAAAATTATGCCAATAGTGGTTTTTGCCGTTACAACTTTTTTTTGAGCAATTTATTAAAAAAAGTTCAAAACTGTGCTATTTTTTTTGATTCACTTGAATAAAGGCAAGAAAAAAATTTTAAATTTATCGGAAAAAATTAAAATCGATGTTTACCGTTCTGAAAATTATTCTAAACCGCGCAATAGCTCAAACAATTGGACAAAGCCCAACAGTTGTTGACAATTACATGAAGGACCCCGAAAGGTATGGATAAAAATTTAAAGGAAGGATTTCATTGTCTTTATCTGCGTATGAAAAAAGAAAATCATAAGAATTGCATCTAATTCTGCCATATCCTTATCAAAAATAAGAGCTCAAGCTGGAGTGAAAGTGAGCAAGTCAACAGTACGCAGAGTAATAAAGAGATGTGAGTATCTAAAATACCTGAAATTAAAAAAAAAACCGCCACTTAATGCTCCGCGTAAGGAGAAGCGGGTTCAATTCGCAAGACACTACATGGTATGGGATGTGCAAGCAAAGAGGTCATATAAATGACTGGAGAACCGTAATATTTACGGATGAAAAGAAGTTTAATTTAGATGGGCCTGATGGCTACAACTATTACTTCCATGATCTGCGGAAAGAAAAGCGATTTTTGAACCGACATCACAGCCGAGAGTGCGGCGTTATGGTGTGGGGTGCTATTACCTACTATGGCACCATCGATCTCGAATTTCAAAATGACTGGTGCAAGCTACAAAACGTTATTGGTATCGACTTTTCCGAAGTTCAGTGAACTATTTGGTCCCATATCTTGGATATTGCAGCAGGATAATACTCCTATACATAACGCGAGAGTAGTTAAGGAGTTCATTTCAAGCCAGAATGTAAATATTCTTGATTGGCCACCCTATTCTCCTGATCTGAACATTATTGAAAATGTCTGGGGTTGGTTATCTCGTAAAGTCTATGAAGGAGGAACACAATTCGATGACAAGGAGTCACTAATTCAGGCCATTAAGGATGCTTGGAATCAAATTTCTATGGATTACATTAATTCGCTTTATATGTCAATGAAAACCCGTATATTAGAAGTTATTGAAAACAAAGGTGGTTATACCCATTACTAAAAACTCTTTAATAAAGTAAAATTAATTAAAAACAAGAAAACCCGTTCTTCATTAAATTTAATTAAAATGCCTTTATCCTAGTGAACCAAAAAAAATATTAAATTTTTTAACTTTTTTGATAAATTGCTCAAAAAAAGATCTTTAGGTAAGAAACTGCTACTGCCAGGATGTTTTTTTTATATCAAGATGTCTAGCATCCATTTTTATTTTATAGTTCTGCAATCGGTTAAAAATTGCAAAAGATACAGGCTGCTGAATATGGAATTTTTAGTGCCTTTAAATAAGTGAACCGAAGTGGTATATAAATAAAAATGTAAATTTAATGTACAAACCTACATTGCTTTTCTATTTAAAGGGTAGGGGGGGAGGGGTCATGTAACAAAAATATAAATAATAATTAGAATTTTCAATTAAAACTACCATTGTTCTCTTTCTAAGTTTCAATTAAAGTTTTAATCAATTTTATTACACTTTTAATTAAAGTCGTTAAAAAACCAATTATTTTTTTAAATGATATTATTATTATTTTTTTAATTGAATGTGTTTTAATAAACCGTGTACAACTTTTCTTAGTTAATACTAACATTTTAGTGGTAGGTGTAAAATCAATTAAAATATTAATTGATTCAATGATTTTTTTAATTGAAACCCATTTCTAGTTTTTTCTGTGTATTAAAAATAATTTTATTTAGGTGTAAAGATTGTCTAAGCTGAAAATTATATTTTATGAAAATTATAAAAACAAAAAAATATTTAAAATTGTTTGCAACTAGGGCAAGGAATTTGATGGCAACTAAAAAAGAGGTATACAAAATGCAGCTAAAAACGAAAATTGTCCACAAAAATCGTGAAAAAATATGTAGTTAAAAGAATTATTTATGCTAAAATCAAAGTTTAAAAACATAAAGAATACAAAAAAAAAATTTCGCATCTCTCATTTCAATAGGAACAGAATCTTTAGACTTTTTCGGTTCAACAATATTTTAAAGTTTTAAATTTATTTTGCTTAGATCTATATAAAAAAAATATATCCAAATTTTATTTTTTTCTCAATTTAAAAAACTATTTAAAATAAATTTGAAATGTGGACCAACAAGAGAAAAATTGCATTAAAATGCGCAAAATAAACACTTTTGACAAAATATGCATAATATGCAACTTCGAATCGATGCCATTTTGTTCTAAATTTATTGATTCGCATAAATATAATGTCTATATCAGTTTTAGACTATCCAGAAAAAATATGAGTGTAAATATGGATGGTAACCTGTTCGATACGGGTATCGGTATGGGTAACGCTATTTTCTTTTTTTCGGTAATGGTATTTTACACACAGAGAAAAATTTAGCTATTTGCCAACTGAAATTCGGTAACTACTATTCAAATTGGGTTATTGGGAATTGCAGAGGTTGCCCCCATTTTACATTAGTTTTCATTACAAAGTTCGGTTAATTTAACTAAATTTTAGTTGCGACACTCAAAATATTTAGAAATCTGATGTAAATATATCCTTATTAACTGAATATAAAAATTGTTACCATTAATATACACTTTTCAATTCGGTTGACACCTTATTTCCCTGTGTGTAGTTGTAATGATATTTCAGTTATTTAGGTAATAGTATTTTAGTTGTTTCGGTAACGTTATGTTAAGGATAACGGGTTTTCAGTAATTTCGGTAACGGTTTTAAAAGTAACTTTATTTTATTTATTCGGGTAATTTCAATACACACCGATATTTTTCGCCGCATTATGCTCGAATTCCAAATAAAAAAGTTCAAAGTAAAGTCAGTAAAAAATTTGCTGTGTCAGCAAAATTTTAGTCAGGAGGGTGCTTGCAAAAAAAAATTGCTATTGTCAGCAAAATCTTTTGCTGAAAATTAGCGAGATGATTTTTAGCATCAAAATTAGTAGATTCCGCAAAAGTTTTGCTAACTCTTAGTAGTTTAGAAATTAAAAAGCCGTTGCTCAAAATTAGTAAAATTTTTGCTGAATATTAATAGACTGAAAAAAACTTGTAGAAAAATTATACTTTAGTTAATTTATTTGCTGAAAATCATAAAACATATTTTTGTGATTCTGCTTAAAATAATTTACAATACGTTTCAAAATATAAAAATGTTCATACTCCCAAATTTCGTCACTACTACATCATGACATGCCTCGACGTCTAATTCATTCTGCGTATATCTTTCAGTCTGGTTATCGTTCACACTATTGATGTGCTAATCAAATAAATTAGTAAAACATTAGTAAAATATTAGTAAGATATTAGTTCAAAACAGTTAAGTGCTGAATAAGTATAACTAAAATTTTAGTTTAAAAACATAATTTTAGCAAAAAATTTGCTGAAAAATAGTATACCTGACTTACAAGATCTTTTACTAACTTTTCTACTAACTTATTTTTTTGAGGTAGGTGTGGTAGAGAAGATTAAGCATACTTTTCTAAAAATCATAACTACACTGTAAATTTTTTATTGAATTAGACTGCGCAGTTTCTGGTAACACAACCTTCATCAGTAATCATTTTTGACAATACTGTAATTATTTGTTATGGTTTTTATTGTTTGATTGCATCTATATGAAATGTTTATTTATTAAATGCAATCCTGACCGTGGCTTGAACCTGCTTTCTTTGCCACACGCACTTCGCACTACACTTAGACAGAGGCTCTAACCAATTGATCTAAAGTAAGGTCGATTTTTGCTGTGGCTTAAAACCAGTTTCAATTACACGGGGTCGATTTTACATTTAATTGTAATTGCAGAAGATAGCTAAGACAAACACCACAACAATTCACAATTGTTAGAAAATCATATGTAATCTAATTTCCACTATTTCCCACATTTTGTGAGTTGGCGCAACTATGATGTATTTTTTGTACATACGGTAGTTTGGCTATTCACGTAGTTAGGGAAGAGTTGCCAGGGAGCAAATTTTTGATATATTTTATTGGGGATTTTGAATTTTATTCGTCGTCTTCTTAGACAATGTGCAATTGATACTATAATTAATATGCACATATTTTTGAGTTTAGTTTATGATAAAAATTTGGGAAAATATATTTACTTAAATGAAATTTTTTTTCTGATCTTGTCTGATTAAATCGGTAACGGTATTTTAAGGATATCGATATTAAATTATTTTTTTGGTTACGGTATTTTAGCGATAACGATATTTTGATATTATTTCGGTAACGTTATTTTAATGTTATTGGTATTTAAGTTATATCGGTCATGTTATTTTACGGAAAACGGTATATCCATTATTTCGGTAACGCTATTTTATGGATAGCGGTATTTTAGCGATAACGATATATTATTTATTTCAGTAACGGTATTTAAATGGTTTTGGTATTTTAGTTATATCGGTAATGTAATTTTACGGATATCGGTATTTCCATTATTTCGGTAACGGTATTTAAGGGATAACGAAAGTCAGTTGAAAGTGTAATGGATCGATAACGACATTTTAACGCTATTGCCTCCTATTCCTGATTTAAATAAAATTCCTTGCCTTAGTAACAGAAGAAAACAATTAAAAAAGTTTTTATTACCATAAATATTTTGTTTCAATGATATTCATGTCGATTTGACAATACACCATCCAATTTGACTGTGTCGATTCGTCTCTTTCAAGACATATGAAGCGACGATACATTCTAAAATACGCGTGAAGAATTACAGTATGTCACAAAATAGAAAAATTGCATGCGCTTTTGAAGAGACCTAGTGTAGGTTGTAAGCCTTGTTGAGTAGATGATTTGTCTATTTTTAGAATTTTGATATTTTGCAGTTATATTCAAAAAACTTTTTTTGAGGACTTATGGACTTAAATATTTTTAACTTTTTCAGTTATGGGCCGATTTTAAAATTTTTAAACGGTAAGGTGTCAATTTACTCACTACTAAATTTTGCTTTCAAATAAACATAATAAAAAAATATGTTCCCAAACAATGTATAGGAAAAAAGGGCCCCTAATTTGAACAAGCTCACCAAAAAACTGGAAGTTTGAAATGTTTGGGGTATTATTGGCTTGTTAAAAGTATTAATATGTATATATATTTAAAGCTTAGTTAGTTATCTTTCCAAAACCGCTAAAATCGGCCTATAAATGAAACGGTTAAAATATTTAAGTTCATAATGTCCTCAAAAAATGCTCTTTAGACATAACATCAGATTTTGAGGGTGTATTCAAAGTTCTAAAAATGGAAAGGTGATCTATTCAACAAGGCCTACAACCTACACTAGGTCTCTGTAAAAGTGCATATTGACTGTAACACCGTGTTGTCGGTGAAAGCTATCAATATATCTACCCTCTCTACACAAAGCAGAGAAAAAAATGTACATAGAACATTAAAAAAATGTTAATTTAGTGATTATGCAATCTAATAGTCTTTTTGCAATAGATTTGCGTATACTAAATATGAAATGAAGCTAAGTTAATGATTTGAATGTGTCTTTGCAAAAATAAAAGGTTTCATTCTAAATACAAGAATCTTGGCAGGCAAAGCTATAAACATTTTGTTTTACACACTTTATCTTGTTATTCTGTCAGCGTGGATTATTTTTTTACACTTTTATTGGTGAAATTTACTAAATAATCGAAAAATAGTTAAACATTTAAAGAATTTATATGTTTAAAAAAAAAAACACGAACTTGCTCGTCAAACGCGTTATAGTCTTCGACTAACAAAAGTGATAAAAACGGGCAATAAAAGCATATTATTTAATGTATCGTGGATCACCAAAAAACATATGGTTTCTTCACATCGCTAGCGTATTATTGAATAGCTACGGTGAGTATTTGAGATGAAACTGAAAATAGGAATAGCCACGATTTTGATACACAAAAAAAAAATAACTTACAAAAACATGTTTCATGCATTAATGGGTTATTATATTAAAGATCGCTATTGAGTCTCATTTAAGTTTTAAAGATAAAATCTTGTTAAGAAATGACAAGTTGCATTTGAGTCAATCAAATAAATTTTTTTTAAATATTTAAATCCATGTATTTAGTTCATCATCCTTCCCCTATTAGCCCTGTAAATTATAAAAAAAAAAACTTTTGTTTTTCCATTTCCAAAAAAAAATGTAGGCAAATATTTGCTGGTTTACAAGTTAGCCAGCTTGTGGTTTATTTTTAATAAATAAAATTTAAATATTTTTTGGTAACACTTCCCAGCAAATTTTTTATTATCATATTTACATAAAAAAAAACTTTTAATTAGAAATCTTGACATAACAAGATTTGACAAAGTTACAAAAACAGAATTGTTGATTCAAACTAAAAAAAGGTTATCAAAATTTGATTTTCTATTAATCATAAACTTAAAGAGGGCCGAGAGACATGCTTTATATTTTAATAAAAATTCCATAATTATTAAATTTTGTTTCATGGTTATCAGGAATAAAATGGAAAACTGATTTAAATACATAGATTCACAGGTAGAAATTGCCAACCGTACCAAAAAAAATAATTCTGGCAAACCACAGCAGTTTTTGTAAATTCCACTGTGTTAAAAATACCAAAGGTGGAACTTATATTGTACTAGGAAAACACTATTTTGTTTGCTAAGCATGTGTTTTGCTAGTACCAACAGGCAAAATTCTTTGCCAATATTGTTTTTACCATTGTTACAACACCAATTAAAAGTATTTTTTTTTTGTATTTGATTATATTTAATGTGTGAAACATTTTAATATGATATATAAGATTAGGACAGAACTGTATTGCAGTTTTTAAATGTGTTTTATTACACATATTTCTAAAAATTAATTAATTTAAGCTATTTTAAAAAGCTCTAAATTTTTCTAATTACCAGCGTTTTGACAACGGTAGCAAGTTCGCTAAAACTAACGGTTGGCCACTGTTATCAATCGTGTAACAGGACAATACTACTACAATTATTAATCCCACGTTCTGCCAACCCACAACCGAACGTCACCGAGGCTTTGCCAACACGGTGTCGATTGTATTTTTTTGCCTGGGTTGATTGAACTGTTCAGAAATTTTTTGTAAAAAGTATAACGCCATGGTCGCCTATTGTTACAAATGTTGTAAATATAAGTCTGAAATATAATTGCTAATAGAACGTGATACATTTCGAATGGTATATAAAGGGTCCGCCAAATAACTTTTTTTTTTTGAAAATGCTATAAAAAAAAAACTACTTAATATTTTCTCAAATTTCTTTTCTATTTGAAAGCACAATCCTTCCGGTTAATAATGGAAAATAATTTCATTCAAATGGCTGCCTCGGCTGGCCATGCAGTAGCCAACACGATCGGTCCAATTTTTAAGCACATAATCGATTGGTGTGCAGCTGTATTTCACGAATGGCTTCACGAATATTGTCCTTTAAAGCGTTAATTGTCCTCTGGCTTGTTGGCGTAACATTTATCTTTGACGGCACCCCCACAAATAATAGTCCAACGGTGTCAAATCGCAGCTCCGAGGTGGCAAAAACGACATCAGCTCTGCGGCTGATATTGCGATCTTTAAAAACAGTACGCAAAACATCGAGTGTAGCTTTGGCTGCGTGGTACGTAGCGCCGTCCTGTTGAAACCAAATATTGCCAATATCCTCCTCTTCAATTTTTGTGAACAAAAATTCGTTCAACATGGTCCGATAACGATCGCCATTGACTGTAACGGCCACTACTCGCACACATTCTGCAACATTACCATAAAAACTAAAACTAATTATCTGTCAAATCAGACATGAGCTTAGTGTTACCATTCACGAAATAAGCACTAGTTGAAAAAAAGACGTTAGATGGCGGACCCTTTATGTTATTTAAGTTACATGGAGAAATCAATTTCTCCAGCAAACCTAATTCTTTTATATTTGTTCGCCTTTTTTCTAAATTGGAGACGTTTTTCACAAAGTATTTTTAATCTTTTTTAAACTTTCTCTCCTAGAATGGACGATATACAAAATAGTCTATAAAAAATCGAATAATTTCTCTAGTCACATTTTAATGCCAATTCTATTCCTTATTATCTTTTTTTCAACATTTGAAAAATAAATTTATTTTTAGTACATAGTTTTATCTGTTAGCTGCCAGACATTAAATTGTATTGCAAACAATTTGATCCTTTTAAAAAAAACAAAATTGTTATTTATTTGCATAAACTTTTCTTTTGCTATTGAATTTGAATACAAAATTAAAATACTGACATATTGAAGGTTTAGCTTTAAATTATCTAAATTGAATTTTGTTCTTTTGGTTGGACAAAACGGGTGCGCACATTTTATTTTCAACACAATAATACAATTTGCCTTTCAGAAAAGGAAACAAGAAAATCAATTTTGTGGGAAAAAAATAAATCTTATTGGTTTTTGTTTGTAGATTGTCCATTGTATTGTTGTTATTGCTCATATAATCCTTTCTTTGTATTGATATACTTACACACACACACACATATAGGTACGAGCCAGGACGTAGAGATTTAAGTGAATGTCGTTACAATCAAAACGAAGGTTATGTGATATTTTCTGCAATGGGCTCATTTTCATACCAATGGCAGTGATGATTTATGTATATGCAAGAATTTCCTGTGTCATAGCATCCAGACATGATAATATGACCGATATTAATGTGGGAAATAATAAGGTAAGTTGTATGATATCAAATGACAGATGAATAATAAATTAATTTTTTTATTTAAATTAAAATCTAACTTTCTAAACCCAAATCATAGGACACAAATTTCCTTATCGGTTATTAAAGAGGATTATCTGTTTGTTTGCTAAGAAGGTAGTAAATAATAGCATCTATCGACATAATTTATTTTTTTTAATTGAAAACTGTAAATTTTAAAGTGCTAAAGTATAAAATCTTAAAAGTCTTATACATATAAAACTGAAATCGAGGTTCAATTAAAATATTTGTTTATTCAATTAAAAATTGAATTGAATTCGTTCCTATTAAGGAAACTGTTGAATCAATTAAAATAATTTGTAACTATTTAATTGATTTTATTTCAATTAAGATTTAATCACATCTATTAAATTTTTAATTGAATATTGTTTTCAAAATTTTAAAACTTCTCCAAAACTTAACGAAATTGTTAAAATTTTATAAAAATCGACAAAATTAAGATAAACGATAAAATTGAAAAGATTAAAAAAATTAAAAAATTGCAATATTAAAATAATATCCAAAATTTGCTAATATTTGGAAAAATCGTCAATATTTAAAAGCATCGAAAAAATTAATAATAAAAAACGGCAATTTTGAAAAAAATCGCCAAAATTTAAATAAAATTTAAAACGTGCATATGTCGCAAACATTTCAAAGCTTTGGGCTTTTTTTTTTTTTTTAATTCTGTAATTTTAAAATGTTGGTGATTTTTGTGTTTTTTGAATTTTGACGATTTTGTTTTTAAATTTTGGGAATTTTATTCCTTTGTTGTATATATGGGTTATAAAAACTGAAAATTGTGTGTATACCAAATAACATTTCAATCAAACATTTAATATATTATATTTAAATTTTAATTGAAAGTGAGTTAAAAATTTTAACTGAAAGAGAGTTTAATTGTAATTTAATTGACAATAATTTGTCAATTAAACGCGTTCAAAAGTTATGAGAGAAATTGTGGAAAGACCTCTAATAATTTTTTTTAAGCAGTTTAATATCGCTCATTTACTTCAAGAACGTCACAACTCAAAAAACATGAATTTTGAGTTAATGACGCAGAATCATTCGTTATATCACGTATTATATTGTGTAAAAAATTCGTATTGAGAGAAATGATGTCGTTATTTTTTCTTTCTTCAAGGTGGAAGTAAATTGGAAACTTCAAACTCGTTTTCTACAAAATCAATATTTTTGAGTTATGACGTTATTGAAGTAAATGAGCGATATGTATGTACATTCGGGTGGGGCGATTTGAACATCTTAATGGGGCGCTTCGCGTTTCTGATTCTTGTGATTGTACTAAGAAAAAAAGTCCACTAGACCATACGTCTACGGTGAAAATCGAGCTGCCACATTTTGACTTTTTAGCCATATTTTGTGAAAGTAGCAATGTGTGGGATGGACATATCTCAGGAAGTTGGAGGAGCTTATCCAAGATTATAGTATCAATCTCTTCTTTGGAAGATTCTCTAGCAGAATAATTCTTTAATCATATTTGTGGGTGGGGTTTCAGGGGTTAATTTTTAATTTCAAATAGGACTTTTTTACCGTATTTTGTGAAAGTAACAATGTGTGGGATGGACATATCTCAGGAAGTAGGAGGAGCTTATCGAAGATTATGGCATCAATCTCTTCTTGGAAGATTCTCTAGCAGATTAATGCATCAATCATATTTGTGGGTGGGGGTTTTAGGGATTAATTTTTAATAGAGCTTTTTGGCCGTAAAGTCAAAATCTGGAAGCTCGATTTCAACCGTAGACGTATGGTCTAGTAGACTCTTTTGCTCAGTACAATCCCAAGAATCATACTAATCGCCCCACCCAAATGTACATTCAATGCTTATAATGGGGTTTTTTTTAAGAGCTTTCGGATTTGATTAAAAAAGAAGTGGAAGCATTAAAGTCCGATGTGCCGAATTTGGTATAAAAAAGATTAAATTCGGCTGTGACGAATTTTTGGATACCCTCCATCTCGGTGTTTTCATAAACCAGGGAAAGTGCAAACAATATTAATATCTATATTCTTTGTAAAAATAACAAAAATAATGTTGGTTTTATAAGTAAAACAAAATATGACTGATTGATTAATGTATTTGGGATGTTACAAAAGAAAAAATTTTTAATTAAAGTTTACTAAAATGAATCTGAAATTCTGCAGTGGGTATTCAAAGGTTATTCTGATTACCTAAAGAAGAACGTGTAGTGAAAAATATATATATTTTTATAGTTCCTTATGATGTTAAAAAAACTGTTGTAAAATTCGCCTGTTGTTTGTCTCTTTGCCTATATAATAATGAAAGAAATAAGGGTTACTAAAATATATTTTTGGATCGTTAGAAGAGATGCAATGAATACAAACGCATAAAAATAGTTTCGAATAATCAGAATTTTAGATAAATTTAAGGGAACAAAACTACGCTTGCGGAGACATACCTAATGAAATAATTATTAAATACCCGTTTACATTACAACACATGTGTTTATACTATACATCACATAAGTAAAACAGAAAGTGTGATAAAATTAAGTTTGTCAAAAATTATAAAAGAAAATCTTTCGAGTGTTTAGGGTGTTTTCGAGACACAAAAAAATTAAAGAAACTGGTATTTCAAATTATTGTTTTTCAGCGCAGTTGCTTGTGCAATTCTCGTTTACGACTCCTAGAATAAGAACAAAAAAGAACAAAATTCGATTGGTTTTTACACATCAATACTTTAATTTAGATTATTTTTGTATGTATCAAATAAAAATTAGGGCTTTTAAGGAAAACAAATGCATATAATCAAAAGATTTTAAGATGAAGTATGCACCTTATATGTCTTAAATAAAAAAGTTCTGAAAGTGAATGTCCTTTAAATTTAATGGGGTTTTTAATAAATGTAATTAGAGTGTAAGAGTTTCCTTGCAAATTTATTAAAGGTTGAGAATGAAAATAAGTAAAAATAGTGTACGAAAAAAAGTTATGAATTTACATTGTTGAATTCGGGAATTTTGTTCCTGGATATTTTTTTGATCTGATAACGATTAATGTGTCTGGCAACTCTGGTTAATGCAGTCAAATAAATAACGAATTTTAACTCAACTATTTTGTTCTACCTTTTTTCTATTTGGTGATTTTTGATTTGTTGGGGTTAACAAAAAAAGGTATCTGGCAAGCCTGGTATCTGGAAAACAAAAGAATACTTTATAAATTAGCTTAACAATTTTTCGAGGGCTTCTCACATTTGCACTCATAATCAGAGTTGCCAGGTTTGCAGAGCATAAAAACGACAAATTTTCTAGAAAAAATCGTCAAAATCGCCATCATATTTTGAAAAAATCATCAAAATAAAATATATTTGCTAGAAGAGGGATAAAGTTTTAATAAAAAATAAAATACAATAATGTTATTCACATTTCAAATGTTAACGTGTTATCGTTGTAATATAACACGATTTTTGACACTTCTCTTTGGTTAAAACTTCGAAAATCATTATATTTTACAACGATATTCATTTTATAAAATGTTGAAACTGTGTGCCCCAGTAGGCTAGTTGGTAGCGTGCTGGCTTTCAGTAGCACAACTTTTTAAAATCTTAAATTCTTTTACAAAATTTGGAAATTCTTTAACAATAAGTCTGTTCGATTACTTTTCCTGTAAAGTTCAGTAAAAACTACTCAGTAACAAAATTACAAATAGTAAGACAAATTTACAAAAAAGTAAACGAACAGAAAATTTGTAGGAATTATTAAATTAGATAAAATAGCTTGTTTTAAATATTAAAAAAAAAATCAACTGGTCATTATGGAAAAGGAAAAAGTTAATTGAAATTATCGACCAAAATAATTTAAATGTTTTTTAACTTCTTCCATAGTTAATTATTTAATAATTTTCACTTTCAATACATAAACAATTAAAATTTAATTTAATTTTTGTTTACTAAAATACAAGCATATTTTTTTAGTCATATGTTTTTTCATCTTACAAATTCTTTCTGGCAAAAATGTATCCAGTAAAAACTTTGAAGTTCTTTGGCATCAAACTGTCACTTAACTCTCCCCTTTTACCAGTTTTTACTGAGTATTTGTCTAAACGAACACCTTCCAGTAAACACTTGTACAAATTTTGTGTTATCGAACAATCTTAATGTTATATTTTTTAATTATTAAATTTTGGCAATTTATTTATATTATTAGGCCTGTTTTTTTATCCAACGGATTTATTTTGGATTTATTTTGTTTCATTTAAAGTTGTATATATATCATCTTTCAACATGAAATATATTCGGGCTAGAGATCTGTTTGTTTCGCAAAAAAGTCCATGCCTTGTGTTTTAAACATGAACATTTTTTTATTTTTATTTAAATCTAACTCCAATTAAATTTTATAAAAATTTAAAAAAATGTTCTAAACATATAAACGCAGAAACTAAATTAAGCTAAACCCGTAATGAATTTATAAAAAAATAAATGCGGTTTGGATTAAGTTTTATTCAATTCTAGGATTTGCATTTTGCAAAATTGTATTTCACATCGTATTAGCATATAAAAGCTAGCTATCGATCAAAAAACAATGTTTTTGCTTTCAATTTTTAACGAAATAATATAAATTTAATAATCGAGCCGGCGATTTTATGAGAATGATAAATAAGTAGATCTTGCTGACATATTAAATTATTGTCAAAAAATCGTCATTTTGGAAGCAAAAGTCGTCAAATAGTCATTTAGTTATTTTGGGTATTAAATATCATCAAATGACGACAAATCGTCAAAACCTGGCAACTCTGCATGCGATTGCTACTAATACATACGTACATACATATATTACAAAACAAAACAAAAAAACAACAACAATATTTTGTGGGTTTTTTTTTGTTTTAAGTGTTGATCATGACCATGGATGGTAACCGATTCTATGTGGTTATTGGTCCTAATAACGCAATTTTCTTTTATTTCGGTAACGGTATTTTAGGGCAAACTATACTTCAGTTATTTCGGTAACGGGATTTAGCGTTAACGGTATTTTACCGTTAACGGTATTTTATTTATTTCGCTAACGGTATTTTAGCGGTAACGATATTTTAGATATTTCGGTAACGTTATTTTAGGGAAAAAGATTTTTCAATTATTTTGGTAACGGCATTTTAAGGATAACGTTATTTTAGTTATTCAGGTAATGTTAATGCACACCACAATTTTTAACCGCATTATGCCCGATTTTAAATGGCTGTCTAGTTTATGATCATACTTTGGGAAAATATATCTATTTACAGCAGTTTTTTTGTTCAGATCTTGTTAGATTATTTCGGTAACGGTATTTTAAGGAAACGGTATTTTACGGATAACGGTATTTCAAGAATATCGGTAACGGTATTTAAGCGATAACGATAGTCAGTTGAAAGCTGTTATAATCCCTGCTTGCGTATATTCTAGTGTATAAGCATTGAATGTACGTATGTATGTATGATGAAATAAATAGTTTATAATTTAGAGGTCTTCCCACATTTTCACTCATAACTTTTGAACGCGGTAACCGATTTT